>NNCF01131701.1:260622-276703 GCA_002313205.1 Laupala kohalensis | reverse complement strand
TCAAAGTAATATATATATATATATATATATACATATATATATATATATATATCAAATTATAATAAATACATTTTAAATCTTTTTTGGAGTTACTTTACTTGATTAATACTTCTCTATTGCAATTGTTTAAATTATAATCGATGTGCTTCTTCTACTGTTTGTGATAGTAAAATACAATAAAATATATCGTGATCGTTCAAGAAAGGTCGCTAGTTATAATTTATTTATCTATCTTGTAATTGGTGTATTTCCTTACTTCCTGTGTGGAGAAGCGTTCGTTCGCTTACGCTCATGTAATACGTAATAAATGCAAAGCATCTTTTCAATTACAAATAGATAAATAAATATTTTGACAATAATTTTAAAACAATTAGAAAAATACTATTTCGATCTCATAGGCATTTTCTTCAGATCTTTTCTCAGCCAGAAAAAGACAGCATATGATGGTCGTATAACGGGATGAAAAAAAGCTTTTACTAAGAGACTATCTATATCGTTGTGACACATTTCACTGGAGACAAAGTCATAGAACAGAGAGAAGATAAATTAAAGGAGGTGTCTTCAGCTGATATACATAATAATCTTTACTCGTTGAATTTAGGATCTAGTATTTCATTAAGTTAGCTGACAAAAGAAGTAACGTAAAATTAGTGGAGCAATTCACTATGCCAACATCTAAGAAACTGAAATAGTCCAACTGAATAGCATCAGGCGATGTTGGCTATGATAATGCGAAATACGACCAAAATTTGTTTAAAAAAACGAATAAATCCGTGGATTAGAAAAAAAATCCAAATGAATAACTGTATTAAAAAAAAATAATGTCAAGATTTTAACCCTTGTATATGGTTTTTACACACAGTGTCAAAGAAAATAATAATTACTTTAAGTGACACAACTGAGTTTAATAGTACTTGAGAGTAATTAATTCCATTGTAAACGTATAAATATTACAATCATTCACGCAAATGTGTTGTGGATTTACTTTTCTATCCAACTAATATTTATTGCGTATCTCAAAAAAAAGTATTTTATAAAGAATACGTCTATAACGTACTTAAAATGATTGAATGACTCAAACAACCAACTTGAAACTACTATGGAATTCAAGCAACATTGTACAATGTCGGAAAAACAGAATTTCATTCTCAATCAAAGAAAAGTTTTTTCTGCAACAAAATGCGTTTCCTTTGATTGGAATATACTGGAGATAAATGAAACGAAACTCCAGAGAAGTTATTAGAATGAAGAACGGGACAGTTTTCTTTAGCTGATGGCCGCTATTTCAGCGATCCAGGCAATCGAAGATTTTATCGGTTCTCATTCTTACGCACGAACGCAACGTCTCAGGGAAGAAAAAGTGTGCACGATACAACTGCGGAAAAACTGATATATCGAGCAAATTGTTTCACGTGAGTGGTAAGAGATGCTTATTTGTAGCTCTGGTGGAGTATTGTCATGTGAGGGCAGGAAACACCGAAGTTGTGAGTCCGTAAGGGGAAGAGTAAACGAATGGACATGGACAGGATGATGTATAGAGCGGCAGGTGGTTAATATGGAGAAGTTACAAAGACAAGAGGATAGAATGAAGGAAGTCTTCAAGGGTGAGAAGTTTCGCAGATTAAACAGCAGTAAACAAGGAATAAGTACTGATCATATAAGGTATGAGAAACAGATATAAGCTGTCCGAAAAAGTAGGTAATTTGGAAAGGATAATACGGGAAACATATTTGACCGGGAGTGGGTTGACTGAAACGCATGCCCGGACTTTGACAAGGAGAGTATCTTACAGATAGGCAACAAGATGATGGGAGTTATGCGACAGGAGGGTAAAAAATGTGTGGAGAATGTAGTCCAAGTTATTGATGAAAGGATGAATGATCTTTGAGAGAAAATGGCGCGGACGGAGAAAGAGCGAAGACAAATATGTGAAATGTTTCCGACAGGATTACGGGTACATGATGGACAAAATGTAGTGCCACTGGACACTGTTAGAAAGGGAAGATAGGGTTTTGAATGAGAAAATGGAGAAAGTGACTCGCCCGTTACGAACTAATGGAGAACAAGACGGATACAGCGCATATGTATGGGACGGCATTGCGGTCCGGTAAACGTAATATACCTGTATACATAGTTAGACCTACTAAAGATAAAATAGGGAACATGCATGCCACGGTGAAGCAAACTTTGAAGCAGTCGGGCACGAATGTACGGATTGAGGCTGCGAGACAGACTGTAGCAGGTAACTTGGTTGTAGAGCTGCCCAATGAAGGTAAAAAGTATAAATTCGAGACGGTACTTAAGACGTGTAAAGACGTTGAGCATCGCATATTAGGAAGACTTAGACCACGTGTGCGTGTTCATGCAGTGGACAAAGGGTTAAATTAAAAAGAGTTCATGGCGGATATGGTGAATCGTAATTTTGAACCTACTGATGTGGAATGCGCTCTGAAGGAAATACGAGTATTGTGTAAAGAGAAAAAAAGGAAACAAGGAACAGAAAATAGGATATTAGAATTGAATGGTAATATATCGCGAAAACATTTGCAGGATGGCGACATGAATCCATAGAAATAAAGTGTCTGCGGGTGACTGAGGACATAACACCTTTAAGATGTTTCAAATGTCATCGCCATGGACATATAGCGGCAATATGTAGAGAAAAACACAACATTTGTGAACACTGCGGGTAGGACACAAATACGAAGAATGTAAAGATAAAACAGGGGGACTGAAATGTATTAACTCCGCTAGGCATGGAAATTCACGCACACACAGTGTACATAGCAGAGAGTGTGAGGCGTTTAAGGCTGCTCAAAGGGTATTAAAAGAACAAATACAATATGATTAGGGTCGTCTAACAGAATTTACAGAGGTCAAAAATATCATCTGTGGAGTTAGGGGAGAACATGAGGTAATGTTATTGATATAGGATGTTTTCAAGACGTCTACCATCTGCGGGGCACCTTACAACATGAGCCACTAGCGTATCGAGTAGTAGTGGGATGTGGCCCATGGAGCGCGATGGATACGTAGATCAGGAAATGGTATGGCGTTGAATCAATACTTTATGCATTGCCACGTAGTACTGTATTGTTGGCATACCATGGAGGTTCTGATAATAAATTATTACAGCCAATACGCTAAAGATTTGAACGGAGATTTGCAAAATTTACAGAAAATATTAGCAAAAAAGAAATTCTACTCTGTTTTGACACTGATGCCTGCTCTACGTTTTTGGGGGACAAGTGCACTAATAGAAGGAGAAAAGCACTTGAAAATGTTTACTAGACACTGGGATGATAGTATGAGTAAGGGATGACAACATTCATGGGTAAAAGGGGTGAATCAGTGATAGCCGTAACATTAGTGAATAAATGGAAAATACTGGAAATTACATCGTGGACTACACAGGACGGAATCCATAGTGATCACAAGGCAATTTGTGTCTGCATTGCTTGAAAGTACCGCGGACAGGGGACAGGAGGATGCGGGGACGAATTACAGAAATATAGACTGGAAACAATTACGTGACAAACAAAGGGCAATAGACAAGAAATGAAACTGTTGCTCTGCGGAAGTGATAAAACAATGGATGATGAGATGGATGCCAAGCTTCTGGGGCATCTACGCGTATGTGCGCAGTGTATCAAGCAAAGGAGAACAGATAGGAAGGGTGTCCATTGGTGGACTCCAAATTTGAGCCGTCGAGAAATGAACCACCACTAACATGTTATTCAGCGTGCGAAAACGCATGGGGAGGATTAAACTGACATATTACGAAATTATACACGGATAAATTACAGTATACATAACACGGTAGTTGGGAAGAATTTGTACGACATTCATTTGCCAAAACAACGTGGGGTCTCCCTTACTTAGAAAGTACAAACAAAATAAGACGTAAAGACTTATGGTCTACGCACGACAAACTTATACAGAAACTTGGAATGATACAGGTCGGTTACTACTAGAAACAATTTTCAAAGCGGATGCATTTATACCTTGGACATATGATGTACTGACAGGAGAGGATCTATAGGAAATAACGAATGATGAAATAACACTGAATGCAAAAAAAAAGATGAGACATATTAAAGCTGCGGGTTATGATGGAATAATAATATTGGAACCACTGCGAGACTTATACAATGATTGTTTAAGAGCATATTATCCTCTTAAATGGAAGATTAGTGTAATTAAATTATTTATTTAAGGGAAAGGTCTCCCACGAATTATCCTACATCGTATCGCCCAATTTCCATGATCCCGACTTACGGCAAATTACTAGACAAAATATTGACGTCACGGATAGTTCACTATTTGCAGGAGCACGGGAATAAGAATACCCGGCAATACGTTTTAATTCTCAGTACAGATGACGCATTAGTTAAATTGATGTAGAAAATATCAACATGTGACAGAAAATATCGCGCCTGTGTATTCCTGGACATCCAGGGGGCATTCGACAACGCAATACGGACAACCATCATAGTGACTTTGCAGAAAAAGGGACTGCCTAAATATCTACTTAATATGGTGTAATCCTACTTTGAGGAAAGAACAATGGTCTTGGAGATCGATGGTGAGAGAATAATGGAAGCGACGATCCGGTGCCCTCAAGGATAAGCCAACGGACCTGTCTACTGAAACGTGATTATGGACTGGTATGAGCAGGGATTGATGCTATAGCCTACACGGAACATTTAGCCAAAGTTGTCCCAGCTGCATCGCGCCCTACACTAGAGCGAGAAGTCCAGAAGGCGTTGGATGTCTGCTTTGCGTCTATCAGGAGAAGGAATCGACATTGTCCGAGTTGAAATCAAAAGTAATTGGGTTTGGCCACCCAAAGAGAAAGAGAAGAGATATTATAGTGAAAATAAATGGACGTTAAGTACAGGTGGTTCGCAAGTATAAATATCTGAGAGTAATAGTGAACGAGAATGTGAACTTTGAAGACTATATTTCTGAAATATAACAAAGCGAATCAAGCTAATACTCTACAGCATGATTAGAGTAAGAATACAGATATATAATACTGAATATCGTTACTTACGACTCATACAAAGGCGCGCTTCGATTGGCGGCGACTCAAGGCTGTGTAATATGGGGAGATCAGAGAGTAAAAATCAACTATGAGCAGAAGCTGCGAGCGTCAGTGCCTATTTTAATATAACAAGAAGTTATCGGACAGTCTCCGCTGAGGCACTGAATGTGTAGCCGGCTTTTGGATTTACATGTATAAAAAGTAAAATACCGCTGCATCCTGAATCGAAAAGGGAAAGTACACTTGAATGGAAGAGAAATTCAGAAGACTGACATGTTATCACGCAAGAAATTGACAATGGTTTTTGCCTGGGCCTGGCAAGTTCGATGGGATTCGAGTACGAAGGGGTGAGACACACATAATTATATTCTCGGAGTAAAGTTTATAGCAAGAAACAAGAAATGTTTTGATCCACCGCGAATATTACATGAATTTTAGACTAGTAATGGAGGATTTGCTACATACTTGCGACGATTTGCAAAAGATGTGACAGGAGCTGTATGAGACAGGGCAAGAAACACGGAGCATATTTTGTAGGGTTGTCCGCTATATGCACCGGAACGTGCGTGTTTCATAAAAGAATATCTGACTGTAGAAACTCTTCATATAAACGCCAAAAAAGAATTTGATAAATACTGAAAGAAAATATTTTATGAAGAATATGTATGAAAAACTAGGAGGGAGACGTGACACGATTTTTGGATGATGCACACCCCCTAGTGAGAGAAGATATACACGAGGACCCCGTATTGTTTAACCAAAGACGGGGAAGCCTCAAGAACATATAAAGTTTAATATAGAATATTGTATTACTGTTATTGTAGATTTGTTGAAAGACAGGCAAAAATAAATTGAAAAAAAAATTGTACACGATGGGTTCACAATACTACACCGCAGCGACAGCTAAGATAGCAACGCAGCGACGAACAGCGGACAAAACGTTGTATGAATACAAAACAACGATACGCTTCACGGAGCGGGTTCGTATGACAAGGATGTGCTACTGACATTTCTAATATGTTTGGTCTTATATACGTTTGATATCTGCCAAGGCACGCACGTGACTCTTTTGCGTCATTGCCGTAGCGCATAGCACGGAAAACAATATAACTACGTATAGTTCAAATAGTGTATCATCCGTTGTTAAATAGCAAATGATTTTTAGCTGATATATTCTCACTAGTTTCAGATTTATAAATTTCTTTAAAATATGAGGCATTTTCTGCCGTATTATAATAATTGACAAATAGGAAATTTTACAGAAGATTTTTCTTGGGTAGTTTATTTTCTTAACATCTCCCCAAATAACTGAAATTGTGAAAGCACAAGTTATGTAGCACTGAAACAATTTTACTGTACTCAAGTAATAGGTTTAGATGGCTACGATAGTTATGTTGTCGATCAATATGGTTAAATTACGATAAACTAATTAACGTAATATATTTTTTTATAGTAGTTTTTCAAGATTATTCAATAAGCTTAATCCTGCTAAAAATTGAACTAATAAATTTCATACGGACATAATTTCAGTACTTTATTTTCCACTGTATTATTAATGAGAGTAAAAAAAAGAAGATTCTCCTGCATTCGTATTAATGTGTTTATATTAATATGTCAATTACACAGTCTGCGATGGAAAAAATATTCTATAAGTAATAAATGATATTTATAGATTTTATGGTGCTGAACAAAGAAAAAAATAATTAAAAATTTCCATCACGTGAGGTTTTCTCACAAATGTATCTTATTTTGTAGTAATAACTAAATATGCAAAAAAAAAAAAAATATGCGCGTTGTAACGCTTATTATTTACAAACAAATTAAAGATATTTTCAATTTTCTTTGTATTTGCAAGTGAAAGATAGTAATTTCAAACATCTGCAATGGTTTAATCTGAAGACTATTTCATATTAGAGTGAATGGTAAAATCCGGTCGGGTTCAAACTAGATCACTTTCATAAGGTGTAATCCAGTTCATGATGGATAGTTTACATGTTTTTGTTGTGTTTTTCGTGTGTGTCCCCTGATGAGAACTTAAAGGTTATGTGTATTCTCCAAAAACATATATAGGTGGCAATTTTAATTTAAAGGAATAATTCAGATTTTGATAGAAAAGTAGTCCGGAAACGCTTTCAAACTTGTAACGGTTTTTCTGGGAAAAATTAAGTGCCAAGAATCCAGATTGAAGTATCCATTGATATTACTGAAGTGTAGATCCATTTTTCTCCAAATTTTAGCAAACAATACTTTGCGAACGAAGACAAATGATCTGGTTTAATACTTCTTCCTTTATTTTACTTTCATGCCGAGATCGCGCATAACCTCCTAACTATCTTCAAAATATCCAATTTCATCTTTAACATAGAATTTTGCTTGCAATTAGACATATGCTAATTATTTAAAGATAATTAATACATTAAGAGGCAAATGCTTTCAGTTCTTTCAATTTTTTATTTCAATTCAATTGTAAGTCTCAGGATTTGTACTGGGAATCTTTGAAGGTCGGTCTTTCCGGAGTAGATCACACTGATGAATTTAAAAGGTGATGCAAGAAAACTATTTGAAAACTTAATCTAAAAGAAGCTGATGAATATTTTAAAAGAGTACATCTAAACTTTGAAAGGACTCTTCTTCATTATCGTTTCAAGTGCAGTGCAAAGTATGGTTCTTATTATCAAAGACAATACAATTTTTTTAGCATTCCCGTAGCTGTGGAATTTCATTCGCTTGACTGTAGACTATCAGTCTTACAGGTGGATCGTCTAGACTAATAGTGCGTGACCCATTGAACGTATTATCCGCATGGCATAATCGTGAAACAAAAATTAAATATAAGCCATGACGAATATTGTTTTCATTCACAAAATTCAACTGAAAACAAAAGAAATCTTAGAACTATCTTAGTAATGCATTATGTTTATTAAGCGTTCTGTGCATAGTGTAATTTCCTTGTGTCTGGATTATTCCATTATTGGTAATTATGTACATACTAGAAAACAACTATGGGTATTTTATATATTTTGTTAGTGAACTGTTTGTATTATTATACATTCTTTCTAAGTTTTCTGTTCTTTCCTAGTAACCTCTCTCATCGGTCCATATTTCCAAATTTGTTTTTTTCTGTGATATCTATTTTCTGGACGCCAATGATCTGTGAAATCTACGTATCTATAAAACATTCTCAAAGAAGAACTAGACCTCACAATATTCTACGAGATATTTTTTCTCATTATATTCAATCATACAATATTTCTAAATTATTTCTTGTTGGTGCCCGATAATAGTTTTAAACTAGAAACACGATATACTTATATTTAAGTTCCACATCCATTATGTCACCCAAAAACTAATTCCATTATTCCAAAAATAATTTACTTCCCTTTCATTTCTAATATATAAGATGTTCATTCAAAAATCTTGCCATTTATTTTTAAATGGGATCTCAAGATTTTCCTCTTTGATATTTATCTTATTTCTTATTTCATTCCTCCCAGCTTGTTATAAGACTTGTCTGAACCCTTTGAATTTAGCGATAAAAATTTGCCATTCTAGTTGGATGATAACGAATAACATTTACAAATATAATATATGTCGAATATATTAAAATATGATATCGAAAAATGTGTATGTGAGGCGAAATTATAAAATTTACGTCTTCAATATTCAAGGAAATGTAACTTCGTTAACTTAAATTTTTCATCAAATAATCACAACTGTTCCGAAGTAAAATGTACGTGAACTGAAATATGCTCTAATTTTTATTTATATTGTATTTCATTTAAATTGAAAGAAAACTATTTTTTCCTCTTTGCTATTCTAAGCAACATAAGAATGATTAATGAACTTTCTTCTCATATTGAGAAAACAAGTACGTATAATTGGATATTGGAGGTCGGGTATTCCACGAGATTTAAGTGGTCAAATGACAGCACTTACAACAGTACTTATCTGCCTCGCAATCGTAATACCAAGTTCAGAGATCTCCATGTTATACGAAAAATCAATGAAACCTACTACTATAGGCGGCAAAAAAAGGAGGTCGTTTATCAACGGAACAAATGAAAGACGTTGGAGAACAAATGGAGGGTATCTGTGCCAAGGAAAACAAAACAAGCAAGGAATAATAACGAATGTCTTTTTCGCCATTCTACATATTTTCTTCAACAAACAGCATTGAGGAGCATCGCGTAAGAGCGACTATTGAAGGGTTTCTTGCGTCTTGTATAATCGGAGCTCAATAACAAAAATACATTGAATTTTTGCTCACATAGCTACAATTGATTCCAGAAATAGCTTCATATTTCATGTAAGCTTTACTGTTCCAAGTGCAACAAGGAATTCTCTGAAATTTCTGTTGTTTCTAGATACACAGTGACATCATGTACGAATATGTATTCGAAAGTACACAGTAGTGTCAGTCTACGAGTTCACCACTCTCAGTAGTTGTTAATTAGTCTCTTGTTTTGTTAAAAACAGGACGATAATGTATACTGAGAGAATGATACTAACATTCTCTAAATCGAATGTGTGAAAATATTACGTAGGAAGACAATTTACCTAACGAAAGAACAAAGTATTTGAAGAGACCGCATTCTCCGTTGCTATGCAAGAATTACACAACTCTTCTTACATGATAGTATGAAACATCAAAGCTTATAAATTCGCTACTTGCCGTCATCATTAACGATGCTTCTAAACACATTGATAAGATAATAGAAACACTATGGAATAAATGCGTTAAATTGGTTTACTAGTTAATTAAGTAGATAATGCAATTCATATCTCTGAACTACTGACTTACTCTCAACTGTTGGCAGATGTTGAGGCGTGTTCTCATTTCAGTGAGCAATGGTGCGTTGAAAACGTTATATCGTGCATTCGTAACAATTACTATTCGTTTAAGATACAGATAATGACGCAAACAGATTAAAAATACCAGATAATAAATTTTAGACCTGTAATAAGTCAAAACTGCAATATCCCTGTTCTTCCAAATAAGTAAAATAATATTTAAAACACTTGATTACTACGAAAGGGAAGAAGAGCAGAAATCGTAAACAAAACGATTAATGTTTGTTAAGGGTTACAGACAGTAAATGACTATCCGGCAGAGCCAATAAAACTAAACTCAAATCTAAAGAAAGAAATAGACACGTAAATCTAACATTTTAATGTTAGAATATTTTACGGCAATAGAGCGGTGGAGATGTTTCATTCCGTTCTGTTTTTAACGAAAAAGAAAAAGAATAAATGTATTGCTTTCTCCAAATGGAAGTGAATAGAACAATGTATTAATTATAATCAAACAAATTATGAAGAGGGCAATTATGTATTTTTTAGATGATAAACTTGATCAATTGCAGGAAACATCCAACTCTTGTAGTGTATAAGAATTAATTATTTCATTGTGACATGGATTTAATTCGTGTAATATGAGAAATGTGTCACAGATAGTAATTTCAATTTTTACCTTCTAAACTCTCTGGGGAAAATAGTAAATAATTACTTTTATAATTTCTAAAACAGTAGATCCCCTTCTCACAAACTGTGGATGTGCTAGAATGATCGTCTCTATCGATATACTCAGTACATTATACATCTATTACGATTGATCTTTATTACGTGTAAGCTTGTTCGTCCAAAGACACACGTTCCTGGACACAAACACGGCAGGTGTAGAACTGTCGATTGACAAGATAAGAAGCACGTGATAAAGTCTGAGTTCGAACGGTCTGAGAATCCGAGCGTATGCTGCCGGTACCGTGCGACGATGCATGTTAGGCATTGATAGATTGAAGAGACTGACCGCTCCAAGGTTTATATCCCATTTTACAACATTATTATAATATTAAACTTATATTTACTATTATTATCATATATCTTATCATTTAAAGCATGATAATTGTTAGTTTGTAGGCGCAATGCAGCTAAAACCCTTAGAAAGAAGAAAGCGGCACACATATCCAGAAAACCTGTTATTTTCTGTTGTTACAATTAGAGAGAAAATAACGGAATTAACCAGGAATCCTTTACATAATCACTTTTCCCACTCCTGCCCGAGCGTTTCCAAGGACAGTGGTGTAGTACTGCGGGAGCGCGTGATTGTAATTTGCGGCTATTTTTTATACAAATGATCTAAACATCTTAATTAGAGTTAATACAGCCTCAACACTAACCATTTTGTACTGAAAATGATACTAAAATTCGCGGAACACCGCTACCGATACCGAGGGATGGCTACGGTATATTGAAGTCCAACATGCAAGCTCCCACACTGAAAAACGTGGAACTAACACCACCTTATGGTGCTTTAGGGGACGTCTAGCGAAAGATGGGAGAATGCTCTGGCTATTAATGAACTCCCGCGAACGTTGCTTGCCTCTTTCTGCCACATCGTACAGTGCGGACGCTTTCCGCACTGCCTTGAATAGTAGTCTTCGGGTGAGGGTAAGCAGGGGTACTTTTCTAAAAACATTGAAACTATCGGAATAAAAATAACATATTCTAGTTCGTTTGTGGAAAGAAAGTGAACTTCATGAAAGCTAGACGTACGAAATTAACCTGATATTATCCTAGTCACCGATAACAGGGTAAAAAAGACACTGATATGTCCGTGGTTAGGCTAGTAGTAGTCAGGTAGCGTGTGCAGATATCGCGTCGGTTCTAAATTAAACGACACATCAGTTTTGCAATTTCACATGTACAACACAAACGTCATAACATCCTGGATCAAAGAAGGTAGGTGGGAGCAAAGAGAGCTCTGGGTCTCATGAAGGGAGTAACAACTAATATTCATCCTGATGTATGTGTAACTCCAGGTGAAACGAAACATTTTAAGAAAACAGAATGTAAATGTATTAGTGTAAGCATGATTAGTTTGCACTGAATCAGAGGTATAACTGGAATCAAGAATCACGGTTATAAGCACGACGATTTTATCACAAATGGAGGGGGTGATGTGCAGAAGGCTCAGCAATCACACCATTTAGAAACACTTCAGCTTAGAATATATATTTTACGCGAAGAGAAGTTTCCTCACATATCGGCATTGGGTATTACGTTTAAGAGTAGAAATAGTACGTATTTTTGCTCAAAACAACTTGGTAAAAAACAGAAAAAGTTGATCTAGGGTTTGAGAAATTCATTTATTTGTATCGGCTGAAGGCCAATATCGGCAAAAGTAAGCAACTAAACGTTCTATCCACCGATCTATTGCGTAAATCGATTTCGGACGAAGGGTGCATTAAGTGCGAATTGAGTGGGTTGTATTTTAAATGTCAAGTCACGATATGTTGAAGGAGCAACGAATGTAACTTTCATTGGAGTCCAGCGTGGTCGCCCAGCTATTGAAGCTATCACTTTAGTCAAGTTTATTAATGAATCGCCAGTGTATAACGTAACTATCAAACAAGTGGGGGAAAAGGGGGATTATCAGAATTGATTATTGAATTGTGAAGACAAGGTGTCCATCAATTTCAATGAGTTGTAAATTACATAAAATTATTAATAAGTAGCCACATCTTGTTCGAAAATTTATGAACATGGGAATACATCTTTTGAAAATAACACAGGCACACAAAAAATAAAAAGTGGTATGAACCAATGACTAGACCTATGTATCCTTAGGTATTTTGGCGCACTGAATCCGAATCCGGAGCCAGAATTGCTCCATCACCCTCAATTTTCTTTAAAATCACGAGAAAACCACATATAAATAGGAAAAATACAGAAATCATTTTTTGTGATTTTAAAGAAAATGGAGGGTGATGGATCAATTCCGACTCCGGATTCGGATTCTTCGCGTCAAAATACATAAGAATACATTGGTCTAGTCTTTTGTTCAGACCACATTTTATTTTTTGTATGCCTGTGTAATTCGCACTCGTATGAAGAATCATTTTTAATTGCCTGGCCCACACGGATTACATTTTTTGACTGAGCACTAAGGAAGTGAGAAAACAAGATTTGAAAAGAACTTCTCCGTTATACCAGACAAGAACATAATTTGAAATACAGGTAGTTTGATATTCATCAATTTCTTCCCAACGGTTTATTAAATGTTCTAACTAAAACGAGAGAAGAAAAATAGAAGTACAACTACGCACTCTTTAAACTGGTTTAATAAATGGTCTTTGAATAGTGATTGAAACGATACAAATATGTTTGACAGTGACAAATTACCACTCAGTTATGAGAAGTTTGAATAAATATGACTTTCGAGATTTTCATACAAATAATATATACGATGGAAAACACCGTTCAACTAACAGCCTGCCTATAAACAACATATTGACTTTATATCAGCAGATACAAATATCCAGAAGACACTTGATGCATGACGTGATTAATCAGATGTACAATAAAATTCATTGAAGGATATTTTGTTCAGAGTTCCTTCTTCAGACACCCATGAGACACTTTTACTCTCTAGCTTTATGAATATTATAAGTCGTAGTTTACATATGCGAGGCGTACATAAGGACACTGAAATTATTTCGAACAAAAATATATCTCCCGAGAAACAGTCGTAGTATTCAGAATTTAGATTTCATTGACGTGCGAGGAATAAACAAGAATAAATTACAATTTTAATGAGATAATCGGATAGCATCTCTCTGATGAACTCATTATTCACTTTTTGAAATTTCAAATGAACCAACTCACAATGAAGAAGAATCAGGCCAAGTAATTATATGAGGGAATAGAAAAAAAGTATTTTCATTTTTGACAGAATGACGATGACGTTACTTAATGCAATTAAAAAGGGAAAGTGTTTTAGTTGTATAGGTACTCGAAGATGTACGATAAAAATACAATTCTCAAACAAAGCTTTTTAGTTAGAATTCAATGAAAATTTTTTTTGCATATTTTTGTCATCGTAAATTACGATCATAGATAAAAAAAGGAAACAGTGAATATCCGTCAGAACCCATCAGAAATCTCTTCGAACAAAAGCTCTCAAAATAGCGAAGCTCTTTTACGACAATGTGCTCCCTCTCTTGCATATAGGAGCACGTACGACAACCGTTATTCACGCATGATCGCCTGTAAGATGAGCTATTAAAACAGACCTCAAAGAGCCTTTTGTTTCCAACAGAGATTAGAAAATATTGCTTCATGCTCGTCTACCTGAGCTGATCCTCAACGAGCTGGGAAAAAATCGGATTTGCAAAAGACATTTCAGTTACTTACTTGTTCTATAAGGTAAACACGCTTAAGTTTTATAAAACGATAAAATGCACACATTACATATTAGGCAAAACCATATGTTCCTCCTCTTACATTACCATTAATAGGCAGAAATTTTTTTAACCGGTACATACATTTCATTACGTTACTTCTCATTATTGTGAATGAAGAAATACAAATGTTGACAAAGAAAACTTAAATATTTAGTTCAACAAGACATGAAAACTTCCATTCAAATTTTCATGACGCACGAGAAAACACAGACTTTCTTCCAATACAATACAACACAAGTTAATTGTAGGCAAAAGTGTTGTACGCTTATATACAAACCTCCAATTTTTTTACGTTCAAATACCCCTCTTCCAAAATGAATTATCGCCCCCTAGCTTTGACTCTCTTCCAAATCATATTCCAAAAGTTTAGAAATATTTTACAACTTTATCCCTTATTTATCCTAACTCCATATGAAAACCTGTTTGCAAAACCAGTGCACATGTTTTCTCATACACTTTTAAGACTCTTATCTCTATAGTACGCAAACTAACTTTACAAAGGAAAAAAACCCAACCATTTTCATGAATCCTATATTGACGTTGACAACAGCAGTTTAATCTTCTGCGTATCAAATGAAGGGAAAGTGATTACTTGAAAATGGCAATTGTTTGGTACAGATTTTATAGAAATTTTTCGCCGAGCCCAAAATGAAACTAATTTTTTGTCTTTTACAAACGCGGTATAAAATAGTTTGCACTTAAAAACATCCAGTAGGCGAATCATTCCGACCGCGAAGGGTAAGAATGTGTGTGTGTGAGCGAAATGTTATGTGTCAGAGAGCAATTGCGAAAGAAGAAGCGGTGTCATTGACGGAGGTAGCCAGCTGCCTTCCGATATTTAACAGGCAATGCGGTATTACGAACGTCGTATTAAAAAAAGAAACATTTGGTATCAAAAACAATATTTCCGTCAAAATCTCGCGATTTTTTTCTTGGATAGCATGTCTCTAGACCAAGTAAATGAGAAAATAAAAAGAATGTTCATCGCCTATATCCATTTTACTGATAAATGATAAATTTAAATGAGATTACAACATGTAATTAGGTTTTAATTTATATTTCAGCAGCAAAAAATTAGGAAAGTAGAAGAATAGAGTTGGAATTTTTTAAATTTGAAAGAACCATACTCAGATTCCATTTATATATATTCAGATTCATATCCGGTAAACAGAGATTTCGAGTTTTCTTACGTTTCATCGGTTTATTTCACTGGATAAGCACCTCAGATACATGTCCCCTTCTTCACTTACATACAGCAAAGATTGAGGTAATTAGCATTATTCTTAAAATCACTCGATTTTAAGAAACTTTGGCCATGAACATCCTCAAGAAAAATGTATCATAATTTGTAACGAGTATAGGTGTGCGTGACTACAAATATTCGTAAACGAAATTTACATCAACGTACAAAACGACAGTTCATTCACCTCTCTTCTTACCTAAAACCGCACGCAGTAACCTTGACCAGCGCTTTCACGCACTACGACTCAGAAGATCCACTACCGTTGCGCATCACTTAAGATATTTTGATTATTACATTATTTTGAAATGTTTTTGGCGAAGTCCTATCCACTAATCATATCTAAGAGTTTATGACTCACAAGAAACGCAAAAACTATTGCCAACACAGTGAAAATTAGTTAATACCTCACTAATCGGGTAAAGCACTACAACCAAACCATATAGGCTCGCGAACGGCGATACATGGGAAAAAGGATGAGATATAAAATTGAGTTCCGACCCTGTTGTGTAGTCTTAACATTGCAAGATAGAGAGGCAAGTAAAAAAAAAT
>NNCF01131701.1:246060-260272 GCA_002313205.1 Laupala kohalensis | reverse complement strand
TCAAATAAAAGTCAATATTTAATAAATTACATATCGAAACATGCACAAATATTTAGTTTGAAATGTGCTGTTTGTTTTTTGTTTCATTTGAATGTGTTAATTATTTTGCCCAACAATTGATATATAGATGATTTAATTACATTGAATAATTATGCTAAATGAATAAAAATGTTACCTCTGTTCGGTAAATCGACTTCTCTGAAATAAGTTTAGCATTAAAAATAAAAGTACTAAATAAATTAAAATTATTTGATGTCTCAATAATGTCGTATTGTCATCTAATTAATGCCACATTGCTCACTTGGTATGCTTTCTTAATTGCATTTTCTGGCGTTTTTCATAGTAGGTCGTTGTTTGCTCAATTGAATAAGAATAGGATAAACTATAAATATTCCAAAATTCTAAAATATCAATGGATTCTTGGTATACTAACAACGTTATTAGACTTGCCAGGTGGTCTCTGAACATTGTAAAGGATGAACGCAGTATTGATTCATGGTAGTTTTCATGATACTTTGTTTAGGTAACATTGGACAAAGCTCTAAACAGCAGAAGTGTGATCATCTGAGAACTAATCTCTTATCTCAGAAGAAAATTCTAATTTTAGTTTCAATTATTTCAAACATTACATAACTATCGAAAGCATTAGCAACATACAAAATGTTGTAATGCGACCATTGGATCACGCAAACGTTGAATTCTGGTTTACATTATTGATAGAAACGAACAGCAGAGCGAGGAAATATTCCTTCATTATACCCCCCTCTCACCAATAAAAACTTTTCATTGTAAAGAAATAGAGAAAAGAGCAACAATAAAAGGAAACGAAAGCAATGCAGGAAGAGAGAATAGCACAAGACATTATATACAATTCATGTCTAAATCTGAGTCTTAAATATACGTCATCTTCTAGCATTCGAATTTGTCAAATACGTTAGTTTCTTGCAAAGAATTGCGGTATTTCGTAATAAAGAAGAAAATTAAGAGTAAAATAATACTAATAATAAGAAGAAATGAACGTACCCAAATAATATTTTTTAATACATCTGTTTATTTATATACGGAAATTAAATGAATTACGGAGGGGGGAAAATAGTTCCATAGCAACTTAAAAATAGATCCCATTTAGAGATTCAAAAACAAAGAATTACCATTTTAATTAGACTTCTCTGGATGTTAAATAGTTACGTTAAATGAATCAACAGTTTCCATACTTTCATGGAAGGTTACCTCAAACCAACTCGCCGCGAAACTCCAAGAACTAAATCACTTCTTGGAACGCTTCACAAGCGTAGTTTTTTAGTGTTGACTTGCATTGTGAACTCTCGACGTCAAAACAAAAATAAAAGAGTGAAGCAACATGAATAGGAAACTATGATAATTTGCTTTCTACACATGTTTATGTCGACTGATTTTCCAATATATAATCATCTTTTTTTAGTAATTCTGGGCAAATAACATCGTCGATTTTGGGTGCACAATCGTTTATTTCGTTGAGGAGAAGCAGCTTGGAAAATTATTACCTAATTACTATGATAAGTAATAATCTGTAATATACAAAGTTTAGTTGAAGTTTAGTTTAGTTATCTGTAAGGTTCTATAGTAATAACAAATTTTGATACCGAACTCCAAGTCATTTGGTTTATGGTGACATTTAGGCGAAATGTCTTCGGTTTAATCGTGTTATGGTCAAAGTCAATTTAGGTAGCAGCTTTAACATGAAACCAAATAGTTTAATCATTTGAATTACATTATAGAGTAATACGTACACATAAATCTCAACCCATTGCTTCTCGACATATTTACTTCACGGCTTGTTCAGGAATAAAATAGTCAGGTATAGCAACGATGCAGTATCATTAGCATACAATTTGTGTGTTTTACACTAGCTGAGTCCTACACACTACGAATAACCATTATTATGTCACGATGCAATACTAAACAGTTTGTTGTTAGAGATAACTGTCAGAGGCTGTACTGTTGCCTTATAAACATTGAAATTCCATATTCATGAATCTATAATTCGAGAGCCTGCTCTACCTAAATTGTTTACATATAATACAGAAATCAGAAAGTCAACCAGAAAGTCATTGAACACGATCAAAAGGATCCTATTCAATCTGGAGTGCCGAGTTCCGTTCCCGGCTACACCGCAATGCGAGGGGGCGCAGGTAGCAGTCGCTAGCAGGTTGGTCGCCAAGCGTTACGTGCTTCGCCCGTACGCCTTTACAACCTTTCAACGGCCTTGCCCTCTCCACTATCGCGTCTCCTCTTCCGTTTCCCCACTCCCCTCCTCATCAGCCGTTCCCTTCCCCACTCCATTCGTGCCACACCCACGAGAGCAACGAGAGTGAAAGCTAGTCCGTGGCACCGGCGGCGGCGCCGGCGTTGGAGGTGATAGAAGTAACAGAGCCAAAGCAGTTTACACGCCGAAACCCTCCATCACCGAGCACATTCTCCTTCCGTCTCCTTTCCCCACTGCGTCCACGCCCGATGGCCATCGGACAAGCGAGAGGCCGGTGAAAATAACCCGTTCTCGCGCAAAGCGATTGCCGAGGCAGCGGCGGCAGGCGTCTGAAATAGGGCCAACGCGCGCCTTGGCGCAAACAACTGTGCCCAGTCCACCGTCGTCGCAAGAGGCACGCAGTCGGAGCTTCTAAGTGGAGTTCCGCCCGTGGCGTCGGTATATCCCTCCTACGTTGGGTGCACGGATGTTCTTAGCGGTATGAGTCATGTGTCATAAACACTACTAGAAAAACAGGACGGATAGAAATAGGGTGAGTTCCGCACAATGCCCCACGTCACCGCTAATACCACACACGGGGGTTAGTCATTTACACCGTGATCTGCTTGTTTTAATTAGTGCTGGCAGATAAAGGCAATTATTGGGTGATAAAGGTGATTAAATTACGAATACTAATTGAATTACTCTCAATGTCCGTTTATTGGAACAAACGTAGCACACAAATGTTATTCGGAATACTGCAAATTAATGTAAAAAATTAAGGATGGGATAAAGCGAATTGTAACAAAGGAAATATTTGAAAGTATGAAAAAATATGGAAATACGAAACAAGGAATTACATAAATTTTATCTTAGACTCACTATTTGAAAAAAAAATCATGAAAGTGCCAGCCAAAATTAAACAAAAATTACAAACAAAAATCTCTCTACTAAAATTGCTATCATATGCATGCAATACATATTTCTCACGAGGATTTCTCACGACCTTTATCGGCTGTTGAAGAAATGCAAATGAACGATGATGTAATGTTACGCTTACTCAAAAGTATATCTTGTCTAATGACTATCTCTATAAAAGCACATCAAAAAGGATGAGTCATGGGAGTAGACTGTTCCTGTGAGAGAGAGATCGCACCATTTCCTTTAATTTCGAAGTAAATTGAGATGTACTAAAATTAGAACTGAAGTAACATTGCAACGGCCAAAAAATTAAACGTGGTATAAAGTAATACATTTATTAAAACTAACAAAGTAAAAAAATAAAAGTATGTAATATATCTCAAAATTGAATTTCCTAATTCTAACAAATACAAAAATGTACTTTAGCATCGAAAAAAATGGAATTAAAATGCAATCGTAAGTTATAAGGAACTAGGAATTAAAACAGGTGAAAATGATGACAGAAAATTCCAGCGAATATTTCTTTCGAATATGCACGCTGCCTTTTGCGCTCGTTTTTAGGGTGTAACGCATCGGATGAGAGAGCATCTGATGCGTTGGTTTCTTCCAAAGAGCTGTGGTTGCTCTACGAGTCGGGAGAAGGAAGGGTATTCCTCACAAAACACAAATCCATGAAAAGGCTCATCCAATTCGCGAACACAATGACGCGGAGCTTAGACTAATTTCTTCAAAGTGAAGGAAGAGAACCAACGAGACACAAGATATTTTTACACGAAATCACACCATACATTCTTTACATTCCGGAAAAAATTTGGAATAATGTCAAATGAAAAATTGAACCATTACAATCGTGGGGTTACAACCAACAATGCTTTCGTTATAAAACATCATCGTGTATCACACAGCTCAATTTGACATTTTCCCAACAATTTAATTTCGTGCTATTATATTAGTTATGAACTGATTAATTATGAGACTTGACAGAAAAATGTGTTTGAACCAAAAAAGTTTCGCTCTTCATTACAAATCTTAACCATTCGATCCAGTACATCTAGGGTTGCCAACTTCAACAACTAAAACGTCGGGACGCCTGCAATCGTGAACAAATGACATGCAGGTAATAAGGCTTCGAATATGACTTCGAATATGTAGATTATATGTCATACTGCATCATTACGGAATGGACACCTTTTCACTTTTTAAATGTTTCCGTTTTTAAATCTTGCAGCTATCAATAAATTCGCCTTCACTACTATTGTTCTTCAAAATACTAAACTAATAATAATATACGTTATTTCTGCAACTAATCTATAGTAGCGTGAAACAGAAAAATAGGGACATAATAAAATAAGAAATCGATTTGCAAGAGAAATTCAAAGTAACTAAATTTCACGAAGTACGTACAAATATACAGCGAATTTCAACATAATGGTCAAATCAGGTACACTCATCCTACATCATTTAAAGAACAAACATCTACATCGTCAGCAAAATTCATTTCCGCGAGGCAAAATAATAAAAAAGGAACAGATCATTTCCCAAGACAAAATCCCGAGTGGTTATTCTTGTGCGAATGCACACAACACTTGACCGCAGTCTGGGAGGGTCAACCGTGAGTAACGTCTCATCATACAAGAGAGCTCCTCTTCAAGGGATGTTTGCTCTTCTCTCCCTCAAAGAGCCATTGCCACCTCAAGGTCCACAGGTTAATTACTCGTCAAAGACAGGACTTTCCAAAATAAAGGTTCTGCGCCAACAGCATTTTACATAAGTTGACGACAGAGTGAAATGGAAAAAATTTAAACATGGGAACTCTGGGACACTGCAGAAAAACTTTCCCACCACCGATTCACTCCAGGTTTGAAAGAAGTATTACATTACAAGAAATTTCATCATAAATATATTTCTCCATCACCATTCCCTTCAGATTAAATAAGCATTAAATCGCGTCAAGCATTTAATGTTTCACACAATGCACAAACAAAAAAAAAACTAACTCGTCAATCTCTTGAGGGAAAAATAATATCTTCAAGCAAATGCAAACTCACACTACATAAAAAACTGATCTCACATTAAAGAGAATAAAGCAATTTTTGTAAATTCCATATTAATGGGTGTTCCAAAAAGTAACCCACGCATGGAAATTAAAAACGAACAATGGAGGGGTCAAGAATAACATATCTCCCGCCCAATGATTACTATTCCTGTATCGAAGACAAAGAGTTTATTAGTAATAACCTACAGCCGAACCTTTGCAAAGAATTCTCACTCACAGTAAAGAATTACGTATTAAGAGAATCAAAAATCTGGTATACAATTATTGACCTATGCAAACCTCTTATTACATAAATGTGATAGAAGATTATTCACAAATGAAAAATGAGACAGTATAAGGTTGTATGATAAAAAATAAGTAGATGAAAAAAAATCAGTACACCAATGTTTTACTAAGCACATTATGCCTAAAACAAATTAATTCACAAAAATGGTATTTTCATGGAAGAAATCTTTTGGTTGCTTTCAGAGCTACTGGGAGACACACCTTTGAGAAGTATCAAATTAATAAGACAACGCTATTAAAGTACAATGCAAGACACAAGGGAAAAAAGAATAACAGTATATCTTGGAAATCTTGCGTGACTAAATATAAACAATATTTAATTTAGGGCACAAGTTACAAAAAAAATACATTCTGAGTGCCTGTTTTTTATACGATAAAATATTATTAATTCCATGTATATTGTTGAAATAATGTACGAAACTCTTTAGCAACAAAACATGGCCCTGTTGGTTGTGCTATCAGCGTAAATCATTTGACCTAGTGAGTCAATTATTCAGGATGATGCTTTTACAATTTTATGATGGAAGTCATGAAACGTGCATGAATTATATGGACAACTATTTTAATGCACCGTTCATAAGTTATTAATCAGATTGAAAAAGGGATTCCTTTACCACACATCTCCAGAATTATAATACATACAAAAATAATAACACGTAATCTATAGCCCAGTGTGCATACACAATCATTTACACCAACATACTTATGCATATCACTATTACCAAAGCGATTACACATCACAATGAGAATGTTAATGGCGCAAGAGAATGGAACTAGCGGAGTCAATAACACCATAATGAAAATGACGAAGGAAGATAATTCTGCACGAGTCAAGTGCAATGCATATAAAGATTTAAATTATGAATGCAACACTTCTTTATTACAAGTGTTCGAGATGAAAACTAATAACGATAAGCCTAGAAAAACAGCTCTACTATTGTTTTTCTGTGAATCCGAATTGAATCTATGCTCGAGAGGATAGGCAGGAAAGTTGGCACGTTTTGAGTTGGAGGAGCGGATAAGACTTCCACTACTATCTTTCTGCGAACACCAATTCATCGTCAGGCATTACTAAAAACATCTCCCTTTCCACACGTTAGCTGGAAGGATGAACCTACGTCCAACCCACCAGAAGCGCACTGAAACTCGACAGATGTCTCGGCATCTTTTCAATTGTCTCTGCGGTTATCTTTTTCGGGTGCCTTGGCAACATATTGTCTGCCCAGTCTTTGGATGAGCAGCATTCGGGAGAAAAACTGAAGCTGTAGTGTTGGTGTGAAAAGTACGTGAGACGATATTTGCGGAAGGACTGACCCTAGGTGGGGACGCAGCGACTACTCTACAATTCTAGACTATTCTAAACTAACAGTTGCGGCGGTCCCACCCCAGGTAAGTCAGATAGGAAGGTTCAGAAGGGTGTCTCTGATGAGAGTGAGCTGATTTTATTTTGTTTGTGAGCGGAAGTATTTATTTTGTTTTGTGTCCGTTTTGAATATGACAGAGGCAATGCCTTTTCCGTGGATAGTACGCAATCAGCGCTATCATGTCCATGAAAAGAGAGCTCTGCCAACTCAGTTTGCAATAAGTCTAACAGTACTAATATTTATTTTTCAATTTCAATTTCTTGTAGTACTATGTTCTTGGGCCACGAGAAATAAACAGCGAATGTTTGTACAAGTACCCTGGGAGAAATAAAGTGGAAATCTAATTTTGGAGCAGGGGCGGATTCAGAAAGTGATCTTGGGGGGGGGGGGACTCTTCGTCATTGCTGCCCCCCTCCCCGCCGTTAGTTTCATCTTCCGTGGAATCACTCTTTTTTTTAAATAGTGGAAATAAAATAGATTTATGGCAGCGTAAGTATTAATTTTTTTCAGTCTTTTTATTTTGTTTTTAGTTGCATTTGCGTCGTTTGTTTGAAATGCTCTCCTATATAGAATAACATTCCGCTGCATATAAAAATCCTTAATCATACGTGACGAAATACAATGGAAAGGATTATTCGTGACAATTAATGTGAATCCCGGCAAAGTCAACTAGGAACAGGAATCAAATGAAATAATATTTAACGAGTTCGTTTAAGCGCGCCTTTATGTATTTTACAAAGTCAAGTCAGATTCCTGAATGAGTGATCAACACTCCCCCTTGGATCCGCCAAAGGTTTGGAAAGAAGCGACATCTTGGTAAAATGTACCCAGATTTCATGAGACAACTACTGTAAGAAAAATCGTCCACAATGTTGCCAAGAATGATTACAAAATTCTCTTAATGGGATTCGAACCATGGATATGGTGGACATGGGGCCAGAGCGCTGACTTCTAGACAGAATATTCTAAGATATTTCATATTTATCGATATAATTTACAATCTAAATAAGTTTATTACCACTCAGCGTAATAACGTAAGCAAAAATTTACAATTTCTCTGTACATGTAGAACTTACAATCACAAAAAAATCTAATTATTTGCAATAAATTTAAGCTACAAAACTTGCGACAGAAACTCGTAACGACCAAAATAAGAACTCAACTATAATTGTAGTTAATTAGCAGTTCTCATGTAAATCTCTCTCATCATGTCAACAGCGTATCACTAGTTTTCCTTTCGCGAGAATTTGTTTCCAAGATTCAGACAGTGTTTTCCCACAATCTGCTCAAATAGATCTAGAATTGTATACATTTATGACGTAACTTCGTCCTAACTTGCGAAAAGGGGCATTGCGACATATTCGCAATGACTCTCAATAACGTTACGGTGAGTATAGAGAAGAGATGTGATTTATAGACGATATTTTAGGGAGTTAGGAGGTAGCAGTTACTTCCATCTCCAATTACATGAACGGAACAAAATATTTAAACTATTTATCACTTAAATTAGGAAAATATACGGAATTTAATATTCTATTTTTATTTCACCTATCTCAAATTTAGAAATCTTGTTAAATGATTTCAAATCACACATAAGGGGTGTAAAGTTGATCAATTCGAATTTGGTACCCCACTACACACACAGTCACATGCGAACACATACCGATCCACCGATCCAGAAAGGTTCAAATACTATCAAATGGTGTGAGTTCAGAGTGTCTTTGCACGAGTCTCTTAAATCCTTATATTGCAAATGAACCGAATTTGTCATAGTTTCAATCCAGTTACTGTCCCAAATAGTTTTCGATGGCATTGCCTTCATTGATCATAATTTGGTTAAAACTTTGACAAATCCTATTTCATTTATCATGTCAACCACCAAATCTAGACGTACTGTACAATGAAGTTAGAAAGTAACATTTTTCTATCTTCAACGACATGGTCGAAGTATATCCACTAGGGTTTGCAGAGAAAACGTTTGAAATATTGCAATTGTAATGTTAGTAATAAGTCCTACAAACTCACACAACAGAAAGATTTGATCAGAGGAAATTTCGCATAGTAGCATAGTATCCCCTCCAAAACAAGTAAGGAAAACTTCACACGTTTGTTTTGTGTCTCGTCTATCGACTCCTCTTGCATTAACATCCGTCACCTAACCTCCTAACATAGCACGGTCACCATGCATGTAAATTGAGTTTTGTACACAAATCGTCTATAAAATTATCCTCTGGCGTCTGCTCTGGACAGTTTCAACTGTCCTAGTCAACCAAACTTAAAATATCCTTTAGCAAAATCCTATTGTAAAAGCACTCTGGAAGAAAAGCAACAAGTAGACATACAATTATTTATAAATTAGTATAATGATGAAAACTTTCGGATCTTAAGTCCTCAGTTTTTAATGAACCACTATTCCGTGCCTTAAACGTTCAAATAGTTCGGAAACAAAGTTTTTATAAGAATGTTTGATCATTAGTTGACAATATTCTCGTTGCCTACCATATTTGTTTTTCGATTGCAGTAGATTTAGTTTATTAATTTCCAGTACCATTTGTAATAAAATAAAAAACTTGTTCATAAAAAATTAATTCTTTTTTATACTAAATAAATCTGATGTAAAAAATTACAGTTTTAAAAAAAGTCTTGAAAGTGTCCCCCACTCCCCATCCCCTTTCCCACATATATTTGTAAGATTACTTTTCGCCAGTTCATAGAGAGTATAGAGATATAAAATTTTAGCGACATTATTTTCTCGAGGTTTTGAAGTCCTGGACGGGTGGTCTGGGACAATTGTATATTAATCTAAAATTGTTATATTTAATAATTTGTAAAATTTGATCATTTATAATATACTATTATTTTAAGAATATAGCACTTACTTACTATTCTTATTAAATAATTCTTATAAAAATAAACAAATTTAATTTATTGTGCATTTCATATAAATAAGGTTATTTACAAACTTAACAGAACTTGCAAAAATGAACATATATGTTTAACTGACGGTATCTTTGTCAATTACGAATTACTTTTTCTTAATTTAATCTGACACCAATTACAAGTTTTAGAAGTATTGTAGCCGTAGACGTTTGAAAAAAAAAAGGTTCATTTGTTATGATTCGACCTTCAAATGTCATGGTTTGTCACAATAGATTGGACCTAAACATTCAAAATCTTACGTATGTAGAAGTATGATGATTCAGTTTTGTGAAGAGTTACTACAATTTTTCGCGTTTACTGATTTGCGCATAAAACGGACCCGGGTGTTATTTAAAGTGAAATATACATAAAACTATGGACTATATAAGTCATATCTTTGTTTTTAATAGAAATGAATTATACAAGTTTTGAGCCAATTCTGAGTTGGTCGATTTTTTTCTTTTGCCAATTATGGATGACTCAATATCAAGTATGATTTTGAAGTCAGAGATTTCTCAAATGCTGAGAATTTTGAAAAATTTGAGAATTATTTTACTTTCCGTCGTTTGAGAAAGTATGAAAGGAGAACTGTTGGCATGGCAACGGCATTGGGCGGTAGACTGTTGACTGAAACAGAGGCAACAACGACGGTGGCATGTGGTTGCCTGAGGCAATGCGTCAAAATCCACAGTTTGGCATTACTATTTTCAGCCACTTTCTCTACATTAACTTAAATACTTTCAGAAAGTTAAAATACTTTCAGAAAGTTAAAATACTTTCAGAAAGTTAAAATACTTTCAGAAAGTTAAAATACTTTCAGAAAGTTAAAATACTTTCAGAAAGTCAACTAGGGAGCACGGAAATACCTTGTTACATAATACTTTCTCTAAAGACCGAGAATTAGTTCCCAGGAAAAAAAACTTTCGCGTCAGGACTCCCTCAAATTAATTTCAGTGTTAATATCTCACGAAATAAGGGAATGGGTGAAATCGGAGTAAAAAATACAAGTGCTAAAAGACCTTGTTCAATTTCAGGTATATTGATTAGATTAATATTAAAGAAACATACGTAGACGGAGAGCATTATATAATTGTCAATAGATAGAGAAACTAATTTAACCATACATAGAAGAACATCTACTAATTCCCCTGAAATTTCAACAACACAACAAACAAATATGTTTAGAATTCTTTTTCTCATAGTTTCCTGTAGAGATTGACAAACGTTCCAAGATTTCATTTTCGTCGTCTATTCCTTATCTCTTTTCTCAAAAACAAATGGTAATGATTTCAAATAATTTTATTCCACACAAATTCAAAAAAACGTATCTAATTGGTTGTTAGCCATTGATCTAACATGTAGATTCTTGTTTTACCAAACATGTAGATTACCGACATTTGAATTAATCACTGAATAATGTGTTTCCAATAAACAAGGAAATGCTACCGACACGCAAATCACTGTTTCAATGAATGCAATAAAAATCATTAGAACTAAAACTGAGACATTTGCTTCATTCTTCAATCACTACTCATGGAAACAGATACAATTAATACAACTGGTCTTAATTATGACAATTTTTAATCCAATTACTTGACCTTAGAGTATATATGATTAACAACAACTACAACAAATATTCCACATATAAACGAAGGCTTCCGCGGCCGGAGTCAGTATGAACTTGTTTGTCCGGGACAAATCGCGTCTTAGTTCAAATATTCCACATCGCTACAACGGGACCCTACCTCAATTTCAATACCTGGCTAGGGGTGGATATTTCTGCGTTAGATATTTGGTACAATGAAAGAACATGGATAAAAGAACAGATACAAAAGAAATGGAAATAACTATTTATAAAAACTTAGATTTTGTGCCCTATATTAATATTGTAAGACTACATCAGCAGAACAAGTTATGATGATATACCATGAAGGGGAAATGAAGAGAGTATTTCTTAGAAGGTGTAGAATATAAAAGTAAAAGAGGATGACAGATAAATTAAGATGGATTAATGATACTGATGACGATTTAAACAAGATGAATATTAATCTTAGAATACTTACAAATTGCGGGATTATTACAAAAAATCCAAATATTTCTTATAGAAAGTAGTACGTAAAATTTCAGTTAATTTGAAGAAAATCCACTAGTACATGATATCAAATCTAGGCGGGAGTATATCCTGACGCTACAGTTGTATCTTCAGTCAAACATTTTAATTAATACTTCGTAACTAAACGCAGGAGAAATCCTCTCTCGTTTGAATGAATACCAACGTAACATCAAAACAGAATGAAAAGAAAGTTTTTTAATACTTAATGTAAACTGAATGAATACCTTTTTACTTCAAGGAGAGATGTTAAACGCCTTGAAGCTAACAAAACTTTTAACGAAAATTAATTAGTACTAAGTCGACATTCAAAGTGAAAGCACTTTACTTATTAAAGTGTAAATCTTCCACTTTCCAATTTAAAGAGTTTAAAATATTACTACAATCAAAATTTTTTGCACACCCTCTTGTCTAGTCTAGTAATCTAATCTCAAATTTTTAAATATGTACAATACATAGTTAGTTAACCGAACTGTTATATGTAAATGCCGAATTCACAACAAAATGGAAATAATATAAGTACCACTTTGTTATATACATTTTTCGTACGCTTAAATATCGCATTTAAAAAATCGTTTGCATACCGCTACAGCAGCCAATCTTTCGAATAGACGTTTTCCAGATTTTTTGAGAAGTAATTTTGGAAGTTTTAGGGAATGGACCAAACTTAATTATTTGGACATCGTTTTTAAAACGTTCAAAACGTGAGACAATTGACAGTTTTTAAAGAATATTAAAGCACACTAAATAAATAATTCAAAATTTACGACCTTTAACGGTATTTATTTTGTGATTAAAAACTCACAACGTTTCCATTCCAACGTGTTTTTAAAGATCGTATGCCTCGATTTATTTTTTAATCTGATTATATAAAGGACGTTGATTCTTGTAAAATTTTGAAACATATTTATTATTAGCTAGTTAATAGTTCACTAACTTATGTACAATTTATTAAATGGTTATCAAAATTCAGGAAGTCTACACAAGTTCTTTGGCGGGGGATTGTCTCACTCATCCTTCGCTCCCCAAAAAAAACCCTCGAACAACGTTTCATAAAATTGGCGAATAAACCTCGTTTCTTTCATCGGTGACAACTTGTCTCCACCAGAGCCTCGAATTAAACTCCGCATTCGAGAGCCTTGGCGTACCGCATAAGAGACATCCGTCGGAAATAAGGGTAGTAAGGGAGTGCTGGGCAGAGGGCAAAGGGGTGAGGTTGCAGGCGGATGTGGACGCGTGGGCGGTCACGACCCTCATGCGCGTGCACGTGTCCGCGACGAAAGCTCACCGACGACGCCACCATCGCCAAGGGCCAGAAATAGATGGCTTGAGCCTAGAGACCACGCCACCGCGAAAACCCCGCGAAGACGTCTTCGATCGCGAAGCTCCGTTGCAAACACTCAAAGGGACGAGATTACAGCGTTGTCAATTTCATTTTAAAAGCAACAACAAATAATATTCCTTTTTTTATTAAGTTCTTCCATATCCTCATTTACATATACTAAATGGTGATTGTTAAATATTTTGACGTATTTTACATTTAATGATTGTCATGAAACCCAATTTCATTCACATTTACGTATTTAGGTACAACATGTGTTAAAATTTTCTCGTTCGGAGGTAATGCGTGAATTGTTTCTTCAAACAAAAATCACCGTAAATTTTTAAAAGTATGTGAACGCACGTAGATAAATTATCTCATAAAATGTGTACGCATTAGGTAGCTTAAATTTTTTCGTTTATACTTATTTACAAAAGCCCCTGGATTTTTAAAACCACGTATTTATGATGAAGGAAAAATCATTTTGTAAAACATTCTGCATTTTATTTTGAAAAGGGAGAGTTTAGATTTACAAGGGGTTTGTCAGTTAAGAAAATTTGAAAAAAGTGATGCAAAATGCACTTTACAATTGTGTAAAATATATCTTTACTGTACTCAATAGGACGAGGAATCAAACAATTTATTTTTTACAATTTACATAAAAAATATTTTTTCACAAATTTTTGAGGGGGAGAATAATGCCCTGGAGATTGCAGGTACGCTCAGCTGTTTCTGTATAAGATTATCTGTAGCCCCATCCTGGCCCGGGTTTTTCTCCGTTTTTCCTTCTGGTAGAGGCGGATTTATCATAATGGTTCTCTAGGTTTTGTCTAGGGGCGTGTCTATTGTAACAATAAATCGTGAATTTAGTGTTATTTCAATTCTTATGATTTTTAAACACTATACTCAGAATAATCTATAGTTCGATAATAACTTACATGTAATTTTTTGCTTAAAATTACAAACATATTGACATTCTATTAGTATTATAACTCGCAGCTAACTTTTTATC
>NNCF01131701.1:184738-245723 GCA_002313205.1 Laupala kohalensis | reverse complement strand
CAATTGCTTAACATAAGTTTATAAATCACAAAATAAATGTAATTATTAACAGATTCTATCAATTATTATTTTTATGTGGCACAGTGGGTGTAATTCTTAACACGTTCGTGACACTTGAAAAACCGATAAAAGTTTAACAAGCATTCAGGTAAAAATATGAGATACAAATAGTTGCGAATAATTTTTCATCCTATCATACATTTATATCGTTTTATTTTCTTGATTTAATACATGTATAAAAGCCAGTGTGACGTCTGTTACGAAAGAATGTCTGAAAACAGAACTATTCATTTTGTCGTATTTTGATTCGTATCTTTTACACTCCATAACACACTTTTCTTTCATTAAAACGGGACCATATGTTTCAACACATGAATAATCACATAAATTAGTCTGCTCTATTTTCATCGCATCTCCTCAAATATACGAGTAGAATTCCTATTCATAAAAGATTTACAAGAGAAGATAATTCATGAACAATATGAACACAGTTTTCCGAAAAGCAATGCATTTTACACACTCGTATCTCCTTTAAAAGAGATTTAGATGATTCTGACTTTAGTAAAAAATTCACAGTTTTGGTGAAATAAACTTTACCACATTGTTCAAAGTTGTGCCAATTCCCCATACATGAAGTAAGTTCTAAATTCGAGAGAATGAGGGTCTGTAAGATTGGATCAAGAGTTTATTACACGTGATAAATAAACGTGAATCCGGCATTTCAACTAATACGACTAAAATAGTGTCTAGAATTGAACTAGAACATGTTCGATTCGCTAGAAAACCGACGGCGAAATTCAAAAAATAAACAGAACTCAATTTGTTACAGACTACTACATACAATTTTAGCAACATCGTTCCTTTCCAACAGCTGGTCAGCGATGTGGTCGAAGATTAATCACCCCGTCTACAAGCAAAGCCCGAAGAGAAATGTTCCTTTCTTTAGTCACACCCACGTCTCGCTGAATCAGCCTTTTAAATTCTCGGAACAATTTTACAGTTACGATTAATATCAGAGCATAAAGAAAAGTGTGGAGAGTATTTTTACTCTCAAGGTCGCACTCTTCTCGAGTGTTGCATACGAAATAAATCACTTTGATGGCCTATAAACGACGACAGAAGAGTAGAGGTCTCTGCGAGCAACGAACGACTCCCGCTGCCGTCCGTCGCACGCGAATGCGAAGTGGTCTGAAGGAAGGAGGAGTCGGCGGCGACGGGTGGACGGAAGGATGTTACCATGGAAACGAAGAGCTCAGCGAAGACACGACGCACACGAAAACAGAGGTTGCTAGGCGCCCGGTCACGTTGACGCACCAACGTGCTAACAAAGCTTCGTCGCCGAAAGTCAAACGGCGTCAAAAGGATTTTTATCGAGCAGAAATGTCGAAAGAGAAAACTGGGCGAAGAAATGGACGAATGAAAATAAGAATTTACGTAACGAAACACTTCTGCCCTACTGATATAACTAATATTTTTGCGCAATTTAAATTATGGAGAGTACAATTTATAGACAGGTCTTTGTTCTACACCAGAAACCATACGCTCAAATAATTTTCAATTACTATGGAGTCTCAAATAATTATGTTTCTACCACAGAAATGTGGCATATTGGTGGAGGGGGGGGCGAGGGACTACCGGGTTCAAATGAGTGAAAAAACTTACTTTTTTTGTATTTCGTAAAAGAATAAATCATATTTGGTACATAGGCCCATTACTCGCGTTAGGTAGTAAAATATATTATCAAGTCATAAATTGCCTTAAAATTTGTATCACTTTACACGTTTCCTAATTTTCCAGACTCCGAACGGACAGAAATGCTAAATTTAATTAACTCAGTGAATTCGAAATGGATGTTTTAAATACCTAAAGAAATGTTCCAATTAAACCCTGAATAATTCACCCAATACTTTGAGTTATAATTATGATATAGTTTGACTTACATCCACGATGTCCAAGTTATCTTAGCCCGGGGACAAGTTTTGTATACACATTCGTTTGATAGGCATGGGATATAATTGGCAAAATGTTACCTGATGATTGGGAACTAATGGGTCGTATTTATTTATTTGTAACGCGATATTTTGATTCTATCAAAAAATTAATCTTACTTAAGTCTGAAAAAATTAAATAGTGTATTTCTTTATTTAAAAAAAGTATTTTTTTTAGTATTATAATAAAATACTTTCATGTGGTAATGAAAACTAGGTAATTCCAGGCACAATTTTCTATTTTCTCTCACCAGACAAATCATGTCAAATATTAATTCTGAACGCATAGATTTATAACAAGAAGTTTCGCCCCCCCCCCAACCTTTGATGCAAAATTTGTATAATTCGCGGGTTTGTTATAACGTTTTGCAAGTCGCATACGGCCCGCGGGTGACCACCAGTTGGGCAGCGCTGACTTGTATGGTTCGGTGCAACAGACAAAATCCGTGAACGTCCCTTATAGCAGTCACCACTAAAAATATCTTCTTCGTGTGCTAGAAACGAAGAGGAATGAACAATAAGTCTCCATGATGAATGGGAAAGACAAAAACTGTGACAAGCGAGATTACAGTTTTCTATCCCGACAAATTTCGTGTCACTATTTTAGAATACAATTTAATAGATGTAGAAGTATGATACTTAATAGTTTGTTATGCACAAGGACAGCCTGGTGTGGGAGGTAGAAGTGCAGCACCTAGGTCCTCAAATATACTATGTCTGCAGCATGAAGAAAATATCTATTCTTACCGAACCTCGATAAAAATTATGTTTACATGCAATCTATACCATCTAAACTACTAAAGAAAAAATGAAGAAAGAAAGATAACTTTGGAACATACAGTTACTACACAATTATTGGCTACCCGCTCTCTCCATCATTAACATCCCACATTCATTCACATACCAGTTTTAAAAAGATTTTGAAATTTTTGAAAACTACACATGAAATTATAGCGCATCCCCAGTCTTTTGACGCACCTTCGCTCGACCGCTCCAACGTCAGCTGCTAGAGCCCGTTGCCCTCCTCCCCACTCCCGGAGGACTCACAGCTGAATACTACAGTGCCAGTCTCCCCCTTCCATCCCGAACCCCAAGCTGTTCGCCCGGCGACGTTTCAAACACGGCATGACGGCAGCGGAGGTGGCGACTACTGCCCGCGCGCAGCGATCAGCTGACGGAGACCTACCTGCTGAGAGCGGCTGCTGAGGCTGCGGCTGTGGCGGTGAAGGCGGAGGCGGTGTTTGCGCCTTCTGCAGTGGTAGCGGGGGTGGTGCAGATGCGACATCGACCTCTGCAGACGCCGTGGCGATCTCTGCTCTCGCTCCTCGCTTGCGACGACCGCCTCCGCGTGCGTTGTTTCCGCCGCCCCCAGGACTGCTGTGACTACTGCTAGTCGCGCTGCCACCGCTGTCGCCGCCGCTTCCGGTGCCGCTCGCGGAACCGCTGCCAGTCGTCCCGCCACCTTCCGTGGCGGTGCCGTTGGTCGTGGCCGCCACCGCGGCCGTTTCCTCAGTCTCTTCTTCGGTCTCCTCGGGGACTTCGCGACATTCCGATAATCTGCGGCCTTCGAGGATAGGCCGAAGGTAGGGTGAACGCAGCTCCTGCTTCGGCAGTCGGTTCACGTGATGTAAGAAATAGTGTTGGAACCACGCCATGTCCTCATCCGAATCATCCGAATTACTGCCATGGAGGAGCTCTTTCAATGCTGCCAGAGAACTGATCGTGTTGTAGTTCTGCAGAGATAACTCATTCTCCAGGTCGTCGTCGTCGGAATCAGAGGCGGTCGTGGCTACCACCGCCGCTGATCCCTTGCCGCCGCTCGAATCCATCTCCGCCAGCTTGTTCAGTTCGACTTAATCGTTTCAGCACCTAACGACTCTTCACCGCGCGCACGGGCCTCAAGGAACAGACCGACGACCGAACGGGGGCGATCGCGTGCCCGCGAAACCGCGCGCTACGGCCGCGCGGGCTCACTCGCGCATGTTAGCAGACGCTGCCGCTGCCGCCCCGGGACCCCCTTCTCCTTCCGTCACTGTCGCCGTTCCTGCACTCGCTGCTGCTGTTGCGACTGCCACGCGAACCGAAACGCGCCTCGTTATCACAAATTCTCACACGCGGTTCAATGAATCTACTACACTTTCGTACGACACTACTAGTATAGGCACTCAGAAGGCAGATTTCCCGCGCTCGCGTTTTCAGGCGGGGACACGCGTCGGTTTGGAACTCGGAATGATGATAACACGCGTAAGAAGTAGGACTAGTGAAAGAGTAGGCACAAATAGACACGGGACAGTGTGCATAGACGCGGGCGATGCGAACGGCAGACGAGGGTCGCAGAGGCGCGGTGACGCACGCACTTGGGTACACAGCGGGCGCCAGTGGCACGTGCGGACCCGCCGGCGCTGACCGGAGCACGGGCCTGACGGAGGCGCGCCGCTGAATCAATATCTTTCGGCACGAAACACACCGAAAAACCTTAATATATTTCACCAAGACAGCATGTTAATCCACACTTTCCAAATAGGCACTAGATCGGTGTTGTTATCTCGGTTTCAACAATACAGATGCTCTGTACCACTCGTTGTTATGAAAGTAAATACATGTGGCACTTATCACAAATTATGAGTTATCCATAAAACCAGCAAAATATTATATTATTTTATTTTTTGCTGGGTAAACTACAACTAGGTTATTGTTTAACAACACGGAAGACGTTCAAAGATATGCTCGAGTTTTCTTGGTAGGCCTTTAATTAATTCGATAACGAAACACACTATTATTTTAAATATATGTTTAACTCGTAAATCACAGCACACACGAAAATACTCGTCAGATATCAAAAATGTATTTTTAAAATGCTTGACTCACGAAGTGATTTTAACACACGAAAACACTTACGCTTCTTCTTCTGTCAGCACACGCATCACTTCGTATTTGTTGTACAAAATATATATCGAAAATACTTCACACAACAAATCCACCCGTGCAAACACACAAAATATTTGTCAGGAGTATCGGAACATGACTGGAATGTGGCTCGCACTGAGGCCCCACAGCGTTTCCAGTTGTGACCGCGTGGCGAGTGAGGGAGTTACAATCGCACACCATCGCATCACTGAAGGACTGCCAACCTCTGCTATCGAAACTCCCACTCACGCTACCAACCATGTCCAGATGCACCAAAAGCTTTGTTGCCATAGAAATACGAATCATGTAGTCCTTTTCAGATAAAAAGTAAATAGGGTAATATTACGAAAATGCAAGGCTTAATTGATGGTAACAAATATTTAGTTGTAGAAAAATTTTGACTCTAGTAAAATTAAAATAGGTAGTACAAATCAATTTCATTATATTTTTTCCGTCAACGCCATCGTTCGTAGAAGATATTCTGTCGTTTTATAGTTTGTCAATCTTATATTTTCCTTCAAAAATATAGTGCATTAGTGTCTGGATCATCAAGTCAATGTTAGCGGGTAAAAAATGAGAGCCAAGTGAGAGCACCAAACTCGACAAACATAGAAGAAAATATTCATAGCTAAACTCAAGTTATTTAAATATAAGATCTTATTTTGAGTCAAACGCTCTTTAAGAGAGGTGGACTCGTTAAGTTTTACTGTTCACTTTAATTTGAATATTGAATAGCTTATTTCACGTAAATCTTACGCTCTCCTAAGAAAAATATTATTAAAATACATCTCATTTTGCTGAAAATAGACAAATGTGATATTTTATGCTATAAATGTATTTAAGATTTTTTTTGAAGTTTTCCATCTTGTTGGGACGACGAAAAATACATTCATTATACTTTAAGTGGGAATTTGGAGATTGTTATGAAAAAGAAAATGTGTAACGTTCGAAAATTGTCTTTATTTTTCTTACATAAAATAGAAACTGAATGTTATCACGAGAAATAGAGAAAAAAATAATTAAGTAAAAAAGGGTAAGTAAATTTTCTTTCTATCAAATTTACACTCGAATTTTTTTGCAGTATTCAAAAAAGTGAACTCTCTAGGTAAAACAAAACTGACGAGTAAAGTCCTTGAGGAGCAAAACTATTGTTATCATTTATGTTGGATTACTACATCTGTAGATACCTCGGTAACAACCTATTGCATAAACATGTGACGACAGCTAATCTAGATGAGAGCTATATCTAATAGGAGTTTGTCCGAGGGTGATGACCTTTCATCACGCAAAGTCCCTTGCGAATGCTCTCTCCTTGCTGTCAAACAAGAAATGCATCCCCTCGGTGTTTTCAACGGGTGCTACCCCCACCCCTGACATACGCTTGAAGAGTGGGGAGCAAGGGTTGCTCTTCAGGATTTTTCCACTCTGAAAAGCCGTTGGTGACGTTTGCTTTCCAAGTAACATTTAAAACCTGGCTCTCAGTCCTAACCACGTTTTCTGCGAACAAAGGGTACAATGGAAGGAACACTAAATTGCGTTTGCATTTTAAGGGAAAAATTATTTTTTGTTGAGCACTGACGTGAGACACACGATTTTACGTCGCACGAAATTAATATCGAAAAAAGAATAGCACATAAGACTTTTTTTATCGTTTTACTGAACATTTCAATTGTACATAAGTCAAAATATGTCAGTCACAAAATTTCGCATTACAAAATCTTTCTTTATACAACGAATAAAAATAATATCCATGGAGTATGCATTTTACAAATCACTTGTAGATAAAGCACACAAACTTCAAAATAAACGTACAACGTTTGGAACTGAAATTATGAAGTTGAGGTATGTAAATGGAAAAAGTTCTAAGGACAAATATATGTTTTATAGGAGACACAAAACACTAATTCAATGTCATTATTGATTGTGAAGAATTATGAAAAAATCATCGATCACTTGTTTGATGTGACTAATAGTGATGTAATAATTTAAATTTTATAAAAAATGTGTAGTGTTGAAGCGATTGTAAGTGTTAAATAATTAAAACATGGAGAGGTATTCTGTTTCAATCGTTGTACATGCCAAAAAATTTTCAACTACAAAGAAGAATCGAAATATTACTCTTAATCTCCAAAAAATCACTCTAAGTATCACGCATAGTACCCAAAATTTGTATGTCCCGCGCCAGTTAACCATCATTTCGCCTAGCATTGCGACAAATTGTTGAAAAAATAGTAAACAAATATATTATAATATCGATATCCGCGACTGTTTTTGCATGTACGTGTTATCTCCGCGACAATGTATACGCCCACGCTATCTTGTGACAGTCAAAGCAATTGAATTAGCAATAGGAGAGGTACTTACCCCAGCATTGGCGTAGCCAAAAATATCGTTTTTCGCAAAAGAAAAAAATGGTTATTTGCATTTTGAATATTTTCTATTTACATACCTCAATTATACCCGAGGTAAAATACTGTAAGGGTAAACGACATGCTATTACGACTTCACCCCAGTTCACATCGAGGGAAAAAAAATTGTACTGCTTCGTACGGTAATAAGAATAGTACGACTTGGATAATATGACACTCTTTTTTATACTATACGATATGAATTTTTTATTTGATGTGTGAGTTTTCATTTTCGACGAATGACTACCATAGATATACTTTTCTGTTAAATTTGTGAATATGTTAAATGAACGAGATTCTCAACGGAATTCAGCAACCAAAAATTGTAATTACATTCATTTCTCTGACAAACCACAAAAATATATTATAAAGATTTTTTATTTTACTTTTCGAATATGTATTTAGTGGATGTTTGCAATTTAAATTAACAAATTTGTTAATTTTTTTGTTCTCTAATATATTCTGTTTTCTGAAGAAAGAAAAGCATGAGCTATAACCCTTAATGATACGGATAATAGTGCACGATGCATGTCGGATTTTTGGGATATTTTACATCCTCACGAAGATCCCTTTTCACTCTTGGAAGTCTACTAGCATAATGGCGCGAGGGATGGATCACAAATTGTCTGAGCCACACTTTTGTCCGGTTTTCCACGAGTGTACGACAATGGAAATAAAGTATGCCTCACCAATTTGAAGAAAATAAAATTTATAACTTTTATTGCCAAACGTTTTATTAGAAATGCAAGCGATCATTCCAACTAAAGTGGTGGGTCAACGCAACTCACATTACTTATTTGTAAATGTTCAGACCGATTATCGGTACTTATAAACCCTAGAATTCAAAAACTTCTATGTATTTGTATAAATTGTGAAGTATATTTATAACTTAAGTACTTTATAGGAAGAATCTGCTTTTCATAGTCCCTTAGTGTTGGTTCACTGGATTGTATGTGCCAGATTATTAAAGAGTTACGACTTGATTATAAACATTTTACTTGAGTGTTAGGCATATATCCAGGTTATTTGTATATTTCTCACGTATCTATTCCGTCACTATATTTGGGATATATGAGTAATTGCACATTCATCGATCAAATCGTATTACATGGAAAGAAAAGAAACGATTTTATTTATTTAGCTTGGTAAGTAGAAAAAGAGGTGATGTTCTGATTGATTCATCACCCTACAAAATCTAATAGAGGTATACACTTAATTTTGAGTCAACACATTATTTACTAAGTACATATGAATCTGGGTTTTTTTTCTTGAGCTTCTTCTTTTATTAGATAATTTTATGGTAGTGCTGATTGCAGGGTAAATGCGAAGGGGGTAGCCCTGTTTGAAAATGAAATACTTCAGGTCTATTTTAAATATGTAATTTATATTTATAATTTAATACTTCAACTTGATTTAACGAGTTTCTGTATGAAAAAATAATTAAACTAGTTTAATAGTACGCGAGAAGATCGTTACGGTGCGGCGGTGCGGGTCGTCCATTCGCAAGAGAATTTTTATGACCCCCTCCCCGAAAAAAAATACTAAAACCATCAATATCTAGCGTACATATGGGAAAGTGGCAAGAAAATACAGTCAACCGTCTTGGGGGACAACACAATAAAACATTTCGACGTTGAGAAGGAAAACATCACTAATTCGAAACCGACTATATATTCATAGAAGGTAAATGAAATGCTAGGATAGTATTACTGTTATCATTATAAACAATCTATGTCAAGGAACCGCCATTACAATACTTGGAGATCGTTCAAAGTGAGAATTTTATCTTCATTATTTTGTTAAGTTGGCAAGAATGTGAAGAGTCAAGGCAAATATATAGGAGTGCACGTAAAAACTCCACCGTAAAATGAGAAGTTCCAGCATGACCATTATGACTCTGTACCAAACATGGTTTGCAGAATTGGAAAGAGAAAGAAATGGTTTACAGAATTAAGGGAGGGAGGAAGTAAATTCCTGAGTAATGTGCAGCTTTACTTAGGAAATGAGAGCAGAAATACCGAAGGGGTGCGAAGTCTTAAATTTGGATGCATTCCATTCTCATTGCTACAATGAGTGGTGTTTCTAGGGTCAGTACAAATAACTTACAATAGGGGGAACTACGCAATTAAAGATAGCTCTTACATTACGACTGTGGTTGTTATAAATTCAGATTACATTCCAGATTTTAAAAGTTAACTAATAGCGTCATTAAGTAGAGCAACCAGGTTATTATCTTTGTGATACATGAATCAAATACATATGTTTTACAATAAGTCCACTTAACTTTAAAATTAATCAACAAAGCCAAGATTAGTAACCCATTTGCTCTTCATAGAACAGTGTAGGTGGAAAATTATATGTTCAATGGTTGCTCCGAAACATGTGCGAAACTGAATTTGTATTAGTGTATTGTCTTTGTATCAAAGAAAGAGAAAGATTGACTATCAAAGTGGTAAGTAGTGAAATATTTCAATTTAAGATAGGACATCTCAATGAAGCGATTTGGTTAGCAGCGAAAAACATCAACCTCGTAATTTGGTTAGCAATATCAACCTCGTATTATTCACAGATGTCTCGCTGATTTTTCATACGATGATTATACAGAAGAAAAAAAAAAGGATTCTCCTTAAGGAATGAAATTAAATGAGAGAATGGAGAAGAAAGTAAGTAAATATTGTTTTACCAGGCATGCTGGCAACTGTGGACCCTGCCTGCTTAGCATGCTGTTCAATGTTAATCTTTTTCGATGATAGGGTCGATCTTCGCCAAATATTCTTGCTGCTCGACCGACTACGCGTGCCGAATGTAGTGAAAAGTCAAGAAGTTGTTACAAGAAGAAAATTTCAAATATGAATCAAAAACCAAAGGTGACTAGCATGAAATAGTAAATTATTATTTCTGAGTTAACCAACGTAACTTAAATTGCTACTTGATTGTAGTCAGGAACAGATCTATAGAAACTTCATCTCATTTGTTGCTTCAACGTCACTGGTACTTTTGTACTATTTGGAACTACTAGGCCAACTTCTCAACACATGAGTTTTATATTAAAATCAATATATATGAATAGATCGATGAGATACCTTCCAGATATGTAAAGTAGTAATTTCAAGTTTTAATTTTATCTTCTTTAAGGAATCACGTTCCAAAACACTGGAATGAAAATACTGGTGTCACTCGCGCTGAAGGTGAAGTGTTGCAACCTATGTTTTAAAAAATAGTGGCGTTTATAAAATCTATGAAAATACTTTTCTTTAATGTTCTTGCAACCAACACATGACGCAGTTAACCAGTAATATAGTACAGTCGTTTTTCATTTTGTCTCCAAATGTAGAATAAACCTTTCAATTAGACACGTCCAGTTTTCAACATGAAAAAATGCATTATTTTCATTTTTTAAGAAAAACAAATCGAACCAACTGATTCTATGGGACCGAAAATAACGTTGTTGAGGTGTACTGTAATGTCATTAGCCGCTCTATATCGAGCGGTTCCATAGAGTACGGTTCCACACTCGCTTATGTACTCGATGATGAGTTTTTGGGAAAATGGAGAGATTAGGTCACACACACAGACCGGACATTTGTTTTTCAATACTTTTACATCCTAATGAATTCTTAAGTTCATCAGTTATTTACAATTCATTATTTATTTTCTCATGTATTTAAATGTTTTATATTAATGTTTGAATACAATACCAGCTGAATTCACTGAGAGACACACTGGAGGCAAAATTTCGTCTCTTCTTTGCCGCTTTCACATTTTAAAATGTTTGTGTCATCTTTATTATTAATATTAATAAGTAAAACATTGTCACGGGGCTGACATTACGCAAATGTGCAAATTCAATTATTAAACCTTTGTTATAGTTTATATGTGTCAATGTTTTATTAACCAAACGCCAAAAACCTGAATAGAGAATTACTCTAACTATTGCCAAGCGAGTATTCTAATTATTTCCCCTGGGGTCTATCCTCTCCCGACGTTGGGACAAAGACAACGCTAAATATATACATAGCAACGACCAACGCGACATTGTATATTATTGTTATATCGCTACGTACCAACGCGACAACATAAATTATTATTATCCCCATCCTGGTTACCTCCATTATTATGTTTGTGTTATCTCCATTTTCATTCTCATCCTATCCCGGTTTTCTTTTCGGTTTTCCTTTGGTAAGAGGCAGATTTTATATACAGGCCCTCTAGCTCTCACCTAGGGGCGGCTGTGTATTGAAATAATTAACCTCGAATTTAGAGTTATTTAATAGTGGCAATTTATAAACAATAGTTTCTTAATAATCTATAGTTTGATAATAATACATTCTTGTGAAATAACTTTTTTGAGTTTCATAAAATAAAAATTTGTTGGTATTCTATTAATATTATAACATTAAGGGAACTATTTTTATATTTTATCGTAGGAGTGTGTTGAAATGATAATCCGCCTCTGCCTTAGGGCCCTTGATAGTATGGTCCCTTGCGTGCTTCCGTAGAGTAAATTAGTTTATTGTCCTCTACGTGGTCATGCGTAGTTTGTAACTTAATTTTTGACGTAAATTTATTTATTTATTTATTTACATGTTCTTTAGGTTTAAAAGTAATCATTAACATAATTGAAGCAAAAAATGTCGTTGCTATTCAAAGTTTCCCGCTCCAATTTTCTTTTTTTCCACACCCTTGAAATAAAAACAGTAAATTGCACTATATTCCTGTTCGCTCTCGAGGATTCCTGCAAGACATGATGGTGTGAAGAGGGACAAAACGTCCATAGCTCGTAAGGGGAGGACTACGAAGACGACTGTATGTGGCTTTACGGTCCCCCAATTCACTTGACGCAATCGATATTTCAGTTCTCTGCCAGTTCCATTCTGTAAAGTTCCCTACCAGATCCCCTTCATTCCATCTCTTACCTTCTGAGAAAGCTCCTCTTAGTTCATAGTCACTGTATCCAGATGCGGACCTAGATCGTGATCGGTGGGGGGGGGGTCCTAACCGGGGAGGGATCTGGAGAGCATTTCTGTTGAAAATTATGGTTTTACAACACAAATTTTTATAAATATGATCTTTTAATAAAGTACACCATCTCATCAAATATACTATTAACAATTTATTAAATAGTGATCAAATTTACTATTTGTTTGAAATTTCATACACATATTGAAGGGTAAGAATTTCATGACCAAATCAGAATATTATAAAGATACAAATCAAATAATTCATGAATATATATTATTAATGTAATCAGAAGGTAATTTTTCAGAAGGTAAGGGATAGAATGAAGGGGATGGAGACACTTCAACTAATGCATGTGATTCGCAGAAATTATCACGCAAATATTCATTACGTTTACCCATAACATGTAAATTCAGTATGCGAAAATATGGTAACCCTTTTACAAAGTATGCCTTATATCAATTTCAACTTTATCTGTTGCATGCTCAGGACGATATATCCAACACTGTGTCTATATTCTGCCCAGAAATTTCTCTTCTTAATCCTTGTCACTGTCCCTTACAAGTATTCTCGTTGATCATGCACGGGATATCTGCCAACTAAAAATTTAGTCAATGCCTTAATAATACCCTACCTCGCCACTGAAATTATTCGGTATAAGTCTTTCTGTACTAATATTAATAACTCTCCGTAAACATGAAAGATGAATAAAATATTTCAAGTCATACAATTTTTAAAGATACGTTTATCGAAATGAAATAATTTTTTCTCGTTTAAAAAAAATTATTGCAGTCTCAGACAAATTAAATTATACATACAATATTTTTTTTAGAAAATAAAACAAAATTTAACAAATAGAATTATAAATTGTACATTTGCGAACAAGAATAGTAAAGAACCTTTCTCTATATTTGAAAATACATATCACCTTGTATTGGACAGGGTACTTATTTTGATTTGGTCCTTGGTTATGTCTGGTAGTTTTCGGAACTGCTATATGGATCAGCTTATGAGTCGTGGTGAGTATGCCAAGAGTTTATTTGTAGATCCCTAGATCGACCTAGTGAGTTCGGGTAAATATTTTGCAACTACATCACTGTCTTTGCTTCCTCTTGGTTTAGTTCATCCTACACCCTCCTCCCGCTCCTAAAATTCCTTGTCAAACACAGATTTTGTCCTCCTTCCTTCTTGTCTGCATGATGTATTCTAGACCTTCGCTAACCAATACGCTGCCTTAGTGCTGTTCCAAACCACCAACGGTAGCGTTCCAGATGACGCATCTGATATACGAGCCCATTGATGGTTAACCGCCCTATCAACTGGGCTATACATCAGTCAGCACACGCCTCATGAATTTCCCCTCCGCAACCTCGACCGAACATGCTGCAATAATCACGAACTGTCTACCTCATTACTCTTCTCTACCATTACTTTCGTAGAATTAACGGCTTTTAATAGTAATGATATTGATTCTTTAAAATACACCATGTAATATGATGTGTTTAAGTTTCACTTGCTTTATATTTTCATTTCATCATAAATTTATTACTTTCTAAACATGTCTTGATGTTGGGATCAACCCGTTCGCGAGTAAATCGAACTGAGATTTTAGTTCTCAAGTTTACAACTCTTATCTACAAGCTGTTTAACTTTCGAATCTTCCAGTTAAAAGCAACAAACATGAAACTTCAGGAAATTACTCTAATTACTAATTACTGTAAGGAAATTACTGGGTCAGAGTTAAAACAATGAAATTATATTATGATAATTCAACCCAGTTAAACATGTATCCATCACTCGAATTTATATTTTTGATACATTATAACACTAAAATGATTGTTCTCTCATGAAACTGAAACAAAAAAGGATAAAGCGAGATAAAAACTGAGAAAAAATTGTATCTTGTTTTTCAACAGATCAGCGAAATTTCTTAACCGAGAGTGTTCATTATAATTTCTTAGAACAAATACATTTATAAAACAATTTTTTTAATTACATACCATTTTCTTTGGTGAATCTCGGAAATTACTCAAATGCAGAAACCTAATAGATTTTTTAAAATTTCAATGTACTATCTGTGAATTTTACGGGTCTATTGACGGTTTGATAGTATAAATAAATAAAATAAAATGAATTCACTTGATTGTCTTTTGGTTCGGTAGGAGTATGATAAATGGAGCGAAAAAAATGGAAGTGGAACATATTTAGGTACGAATGAAAAAACAGAGGGATGAACTTTCTTTTGCTGCAAGAATCGATTATTCCAATCAATCGGACAGTTTAATGAAAACATTGCTCTTCGATATGTGTATGACGCTATATACGGTCATTTAAAACAGAATATTCTGACTACCGAATCTCGTTCGAACCAAAATTATCTATGTTTCTCTATCAGAATTTATTTGGTATTGTGAATACTGACTATACCAATAAAAGACATTTATGACGTAACAAAATTTGTCGGATGTTGGAACCTGAAAGTCTATTGGTAGACATACGGACTGTTAGTACCCGAAATATTATATCCCTCTTCAATCTCAGTTCCATCTCTACATTTTTCTCCGTTCCCTTCCAACCCCATCCCCCTACTTTATTAAAAGTCGCTGTTTTCGGGTGAAAATGACCCACGAGCTCTTTGTTTCAGGAGTCCTTGTTACCAAATAAGCAGTGAGCCCATCCTCGATGAGCACACTCTGGTGGAGGCATGGACAACTGCTGCCACTTCCCAACGTCTACGGACTGTATAGCATGATGTCCAGCAGGTTGCCTGCACGCGACTGTCAAAAGTCACATCTAACGTGGCACTTGCCGGATTATTTATCGATTTATGATCCAGTTCTACGAATATTTCATACCAAACTACCCTCAATACCAAATTTCATATTTTTTCATCCAACTGGTCTTAAAAATAGTTAAATAATTCAAGATTGATCAACAACATTCAGTGGATAATCGTATCAAAAATTTTAAGTCAGCGAGTGTTAAACAGCTCCGGTTCTTTCTATGCATCCCATAATCAAAAAACATGATCACTTAGACATAATTTATTGAAAGTTCATGTCATAAACTACCTAATCTGATGGTAGGAAGAACTTATATTAATATTATCATTCTTTCAATAAATATATTACTTTTATATATTGCTACACGTGATATATAGAATTTGTTGGAAGAAATACGAATATTACATGTAATGCTTGTTTTGTGTTTTATTGTAATGAATTTTTAAATTAATTATTAACAATAATTAAATTTAGTATTACAAATAGTTGTAAATGTTCTTGTTTTGGTAAATTGCCACAAGCAGAAAACGGTTATAAATTAGATCAGAATTTAATTTTCTCTCCAGGTTCAAGAATAATAGGCAATATAAAAAATTGAATCAAGAGACCATTGTATCAAATCCGATCGAAGTGCCTGAAAACCTGATGAAAATTTCAGTCAGGGATCGCGCCACAGATAAAATCTATTGATATTAAATTATTTTGCTAAAATCAATGTTTATTAATTCTTTGACATCAATAATGTCAATGTAAAATAACCTATACTAATAAATGTGAATTCTATGGAACGTCTGTGGCATGGAAATCGGAAAAAGTAATCGATAAAAATTAATTGAAATTTCAAAGGATTGTATTTAAGGATTCTTTTTCTTTTATATTGCAACCAAAATGCAAAGCACGGTTGTTATTGGTGAATCACAAGAGCAGAAATACATTTAAAATTAACTGGCAAACAGTAGATGTGAGTCTTCCCTAGCATGACTGTTAATTATGAAGCTTACTAATGTTCGATTGCGTTATGTGAGACGGAAAATGCACTGAACGTATAATCAACGTGACTGAATAGCAGAAGCTAAATTATAACAAGGTTGTGAAGAACTTTGTTTACAAGTACATGACCTAATAGTGAAATGAAAACCAATGAATTCGGAAATGAAAACCAATGAATGCGTTTTGTTATTAAGCTTCAGTGTATAGTGAGTTTTCCGTTTGCTTGGATAATGAAATAATTTGTAATTTTAGTAAAAGAAATTAATATCAGCATAGAATACGGACAACTTCGTGTATTTTGTGCGTTTTCTTTGTGGTATTCAATTTTTGAAACAAAACTGAAAGTTTAATATCACAAAAGAAGAGGAATATGGAAACATAAAAATGTAGAATATTATATAAAAAAACCCGGGTAACGCCGCGCAAAATGAGCTAAAAGAATCAAAACTTGTTGACACGTGTTTTAATAGTAAAATACACCAATCGTCAGAACCAATTTTTCTTTGAATGTTGAAGTATTTATTTCCATTGCTAAACATTGTTTGTTGAACATTGTTCTTTGTTTTCATGTTTTATTTGTGAATTGTTTTACAATTTCAAATGTCCAGTAATTAATGTTTTAGGTTTCTTTTCAAATTCCAAGCAATGCCGGGTAGTGTTGCTAGTAATACTAATAAAAATAGCATTTGAGGTAAATATATCAATCCTCTCGGAACGCAACTGAGTGCACGCCACTTTACATGAACTTAACGTGGGCAGCAGTATTAGGCCGGATTTCAGAAAATAGCGCCTGAACCGAGTTTAGCTGAACCATATTCTAATTAGTTGATTGAAGTTCTTGATCTCGATCAGGTTATATCGGTTTCCACCATGTGAGATCAAGCGAGAAGTGATCCGAGATCAGTAGAACTGAGTTTAAAGGCACACAATAGTTGGCAACGTTGTTTATGCACGAATTTATGAGGCCATGTCGAGCAACTATCAACATTACTATATTCTCATGAAGCAATACAATAGTGCACAAAATGGTGACAATCGGAACCAAAGAATAGATTAGTTAACGTTCATGAAGATTCATGCGCTGGTCAAATGTGCCCAAGTGCGTTCGCGGTAATAGTGAGCTTTACATACAATTTTCGTTGTTAGTAGACTTCTCAGAGTTTCCAAGCACTGAAAAAGGCAGTTCTATTTACGAGTTCTATCAATTCTTAAGAAATGAGTAGTTCATGTTGTGTGTTGTATGTTGATCGAACTGTGGGAACAGTTCTCATACGTCTATTTTGGTTCTTTTTAAACATTTGAAAAATCTTGCTACCTACAATGTAGTTTGTGAGAAGCATTTCGGAGAACAAATTATTTTACAGAAGATACAACTAGGTTTCAAAACTAATCTAATTCGTGCGCCTCAAAAATAACCTATTTCACAAATAGTCTGTCCCACTCATTACATTCGATTATCATTTTTTTAAGTATATAAATTAAATTTTCAATTTGTCAGTACTTGAAAAAATAATTAAACCTTGCGAAAAAATTATGTAATTTATTTAAATTATCTGTCAAAATATAAGGAAAAAATTTATTTCTGCTCCTCTTGATCTCATTGTTAGTTCGCTGATCGCCCGAAATCGGCCATTCAACATCTGAACGGCGATCAACGCTGAACTCGTTCGCGCGATCGACGGTGATAATGAAAACATTGCTGATCCGGGATTGAACTCAGTTTACGAGATATCGGTCCCGTGCTGTTACCGAAAACCAGCCTTAATCAGTCTGTCGTTATCCGTATACCCAACCGTTCTATTTTTAATCCCTCGAACTTACGTCATTTCAAGGTTGCGCATGGGATAAAAGGGATGGAAAACATCTCACTCAATTTGAAAGTAGAGAAAGAAAATCTAATGTTCAACTACCATCGTTCAGGGTTATTGATATATTAAAATATGAACGTTAAAAATTTAAAATTACGGATAATTTATTTTATGTTCATTGTTAACGAACTATTTTACTCGAATTTGTTAGATTATCAGCAAAATTTTTTTTTTTTTTCTCGAATTCTTAGATTACAGTAGAGCTGTAATTGCTCATAAACCTTATCATCCTTCCTGTTTACCCCCTTTTTGTCGGAAATTGTCACGTTTGTGCTAAAGTACTTCCATGATTTAGATATGGGATGTCAGGAAAATGAAGTGACTTCAAGTAAATCAAGTTAGGCATTAAACGAACAAGGACATTAAACAAACAATATGACAAGTGAATTCAAAAATCGTTTTCAATACGGCGAAATGATAAATTTATAAGAATAACGGAAGGAGTAATATGAAACTTTCTTAAGTTATATCCCAAGTACATTTTAAAGCCCATTTGGAACACGCACATTTAAGAAATTGCATGGACTAATAGTTCTTGACCCCATGATCGAATTGCATATCACGTAACAAATTCATAACATTTAGGTCTCAGAGTATTTCACACCAAGATTTTTGCATTAAGTCACCAAATAAATAATAATATTCATGTATATAAAATTGAGACTTTCAATAAAATACTACGAGATTGCAAAAAATGTAACTGGGAATGAATTATTCGAAGTGTTGTTTAATTTTATTGGAATATTAGGGAAAAGACTTAATAAAGTTAATACGATGATCAATTTATTATTTTAAGTCTACTAGCATTTGTTAAGATTCCAAGTCGATACGTTTTCTAACGCATTGGTACATTTTACAGCGTCAGGTCTTCAATATGTGTAATACACCATTGCATGAAATCATTACATATCATGTTTCATAACCAAATATGAGAGAAACATGAGTTTATGAGATATTCGAACAGTCATTTACTTTCTTACACTGTTAATGGAATTTGCTCAAAGCGTAACAGGAGAAGCACCATGTTGAGTCACAGAGCATATGTGGGAATATTTGCTTATGATATCACTTTTACCTTTTTGTATTGTCGTGAAATGACAATTTTATTTCTGCTGAGCACAATGTGAAACCGAACTGCTTATGCAAACCTATAATTAGTCACCGCTTCAATTATTGTTCTTATCGGGCAGCTCTTTTTTCGTTTTTGTAGGTACAAAATAGGGTACATGCACATGAAGTATAGAAAAATTCAACGCCGCAAAACTAAAAGGATAAATGAAATAAAAAGTAACATCGGAACCGGAAAGGGAAAATGTCAGTTTTATTTGATAAGTCTCTGTAAACAAAATATAACAAAATGTAAAATTTTGTTTAATACTTATGTCAAAAAATCAATTCGCGTTTGGCATTAATTTTTTTGCGGATGTCTTTTAAAAAATTACTATTTCATGACAATTATCTAAACCGTAAAGTGACGTCGGTTCTTCGTAAACACTCAATGGAGTAATATCCTGACCTCAAAATATCGCAAGGTGCTTCACTGAAAGCAAAGAAGGCGAAAACAAGCAAGGTTCCATTACCTTACGTCCTAACAGCGCACGCGTTTTTTACGAGATGCCTAAATTTAGCGAGGTCGTGAAATGAGCCAGACCGTCGTAAACGCTCTCTTGGGGACGTTACATTGCCGCTCCTCCCGCCCTTGGAGACTCAACGAGGGTTGGACGAGAAGAAAACATCCCCATATCTGCACGATCTCCACTAGGTCGATGATCAATGGTCAGGTAAACTCCCTAGCGGATCTTTCCACTTAAAAGGAGGTTCCAATGCGAAGGATGAAATGGATCCCGGTAGAATAATGAGAAGTTTGGGTTACATTTGCCCCCCCCCCAAAAAAAAAAAAAAAAAAAAAATTGAACCCATAATTTTCTCTTCGTCTAAAAGTTCGTTTCGAGAGGTGTCACATAGGAAGAGTAGAACTGGCGCAACCCACAAATTTACTTCGATTCACGTAAAAAAAGTATTTTACCAACCTTTGTTTCGTGTTTAGCATCCTGTGGTTTCTATAATTCAACAAGTAAATAGTAATTTAAGCAGAAGAATTTAATTGTTTGGAATTAATTATAACTCTCCTTTCTTATGCATATCCTTCTCGGAGTGGATGTAGAAGCGTAATTATATTCAGGGGTGATTACATTAGGGATCTTGACGAAAACTGTGTCATTGAAATTTTCTTTTTTTCTTTCCTTTTTCCGGCGGGAGGAGTTTGAAAAAAAAAGTGATGGAGGAGGTGTTAATTTATTAAGTAATTAAAGGACAAAATCTCTTTTTAAAATAAGTATAAAATTAGTTCAATGTATTAATTTAAGAACTTCAATAAAATTTTTAAAAAATAGATTCAAGAACTCGGAATATATGAACAAATCGTAAAAAGTCATAACATTCTTAGACGCATCGAGACCGCTGAAGAAGCAGGCGAGTGAGGGATATTAACATCAGTCATTATGACAAGTGGTATGTACCGAGTCAATATTAATAACACCAATTATTAAATTACTATTATGAGGCCAAAGAGACCCTCTGTGATATCTCAATTGGATGAGGTAAAATTGAAATAATTTGTTGTAGTGTTAGATAATTATCTTTGTTTATTGTTTTACAATTCCCTTTATACTTCTTAGTTGATTTCCCCAGCTCCACTCGGGTAATTTATAAAGAAGAATCGGTAAATGAGTAAACAAATACTTAATTGATGTATTTGTTTAGTAATTTGAGTATAATTGATTTATTATTACATTCACTTGATATAATTATTCAATTCAAATTATTCATATATTCTAACAACCATTTCCCACTCGCCATTAAGGATTGAATCTTTCGATCTATTTACATATATCTCTTTTTGTTGTTGTTGTTGTGGTTGTAAAAGCTTTCACAAAAAACCCTTGAGTTGTCATTCGCGATTTCTGAGTCATTTCTGAGTGTTTTCAGACACGGAAGATCGATCTTGCTAGACGCATCGTGACACAACGTCTGCAGCAGAATTAAAATTAGTCTACATCTTGAGTTGAATGATTCTATTTCACGTGGATAACGCAAAGTCGATAGTCGTTCTAGTTTTTACGATTATATGTAAAAAGTATACAAACAAAATTTATTTTTATCCGAGACGGATTTAAAAGTTTGGCGCCCCTAGGTAGTAGTAAATATAAGCGCCCTACGAGAGCAAATTGAAATACGTATCTTTTAAATATTTATATATTATTTATATAATATATAAACAAAGTAAAAATTATATTTTTTGTTTATTTTTCTTCTTCTTTAGTATTATAAGGTACAAGGAAGTATAACATTATGACTCTCTAAGAATAAAAAATTAACCAATCTAAAACACTATTTAGGTTTAAATTCGTAGGGAATCTTTGATGATTATCTTGATTATAATGAAAATCGTTTTTTAGCGAACATTAAAAAATAACACATATTTTGAAAACTAACTTTTTTCCAAATGTTATAATTTTTTCATTAATCTTTTTGGCGTCCCAAAAATTTTGCGCCCCGGGGAAATTGCCTTTGTTACCTATGCTAAATCCGCCTCTGATTTTAATGTGCAAGTGTGATATTATTAAGATTAGATTTTTAATGAACAATGCCGCCCTTGAACATTGCCAAATTTCTGAATAATTAGGGTGATAAGCCTTATACAATACGTTTAACGGGTTGCATATCCAAAAAATAGGCTACTATATTTTTGTACATATCTTAAATTTTTAATAAACAATTTGTCGTGAGACGCATCAATCAATAGTCTAGACTATGTTTTAAGTTGAACGATTCTAATTCATATGGAAAAACCCGATGCCTAAAACCCTTTTAGTTTTTTACTTTGACAGGTAACAAATATATCACAAAATTTCATTTTTATGTATTAGTAAGATGAAATGCATTCTGCTTATTCATTTGGAGTTATATTACTTACTTTTGTAAACAGAATGTCACATTGTTGGTTGTGTTTCATTTTCTGTTAGTTTTTCATTCGAAGTGATTTTCACAAATATATGATATAATTCCGAGTATTTAACTAGCGGAGTATTTCCCATACAGATAAAATTTTATTCCCTATAAATATTCTTCTTATGAGAATAAGAGTTAGAGCCGATCATTTCACGACAACAATTTTCTCACTGTTTTGAACAGTGAGGACAACGCGCAAAATATTCTCACCCATTTTTTCATTCTCAAATTTTGTGTCAAATAAATTCCTCAAACATTAAATTCGGTTTTGTGGCTTGCCCGCAATGGCCGATCAAAAAACACCAATTTTTAGCAACTTAGCGGAAAAAGTAATAGTCATTTTCAAACCTCTCAAACTTCGCAATGAGCGCTCCAGTAAAAAACTTTTGACGAAACTATTTGTAGAGCACTTAATTCAAAACAANAAAAACTTTTGACGAAACTATTTGTAGAGCACTTAATTCAAAACAAAAAACAAAAAAAAACGTCAAATTTTCCAAATTTGCTGTATTTTAGAATTTTTAGAGACATACGAGTATATGCGAAAAAGGAGTTTAATATCATTTTCGCTTTGCCACATCTTTCTAAACTCTCGATGTGTATAGTTGTCAAATTACTTTATATTTAATTCCGAATAGCATCCAAATTCACTTGTATTTTGTTCACTTACTTAAACATATTGGTTCTATTTATTCAATCAAATATTTCATTTTCCAGCAATATGTATTACAAGGAATGCAACTTCAATTCTTGAACCATGCCACTTGTCTTAATTTTAGTATTGCTTTCTAAATCTTCAGCTTAAAAAANCAAGGAATGCAACTTCAATTCTTGAACCATGCCACTTGTCTTAATTTTAGTATTGCTTTCTAAACCTTCAGCTAAAAAAACATTATTCTCTTTGTCAAATAGTTCTCATTCAACATGACTTTTTCCCACTGAGTACAATTTTATACGATATACTAATAGTAAATAAAGAATACAGGTACTACTTTGTACTTTGTAATTCTTTGTCTGTTACGTCCAAATTACTTTAAATCTCATTCGAAATCCAAACTCTTAAAGGAAGGTATAAATAATTGAAAACGTTATTTCGTAGTATTAATTCAATACCAATTTTTTTTCAAGAAAATGTAGTTGAATATGTAATGTTGAATGAAGTAAAAATAATAGGTATGTAACAATTTTTATACAAAACATACATAATAATGTAACTTCATTTATGAAAATGTTCTGAAATAGAACTTTATTAGAATATATTGTAAAGTATAGAACCGTGCACATTGAAAGCAAACGTCGGCGTTTTGAGGTTGATGGTTCGTCGATTTTATCCGGCCAATGAATAGGAACCACCAGTTCGTCCGGATCGTCGTCGGTGTCAGAGAAGGTAAGAAATTTCTTCCTTGAGTGGTGTACTTTTACACGATTGACCCTTTTAGATTTGACAGATGGTGGAACATTTTAAACCGAGTTTGTGGCAGCTGCACTTCCCCACACTTCCTTTAACACATTTGCACGAAATTTTGTTAAGGACTTCAGGGGAGCAGGTTCTTTGGTGGTGATAGGAAGCAGACCATGACTTGATGATTTCGAAACCCACTCAAGTGAATTTACATATCGTACTATTTTTGGACTTGGTAGTATGTGCGTAGAGAATGGTGATGGGCTGCTGCATCTGTGGGGGGTAAGGATGGTAAGTCGAATTGCATCTTTGTTAGGCACTTACCAAACAGTGAGAAGAGGAGATCATCCAATGAGTATTCGTCTTGCCTGGAGTGCCTGCTGAAGCTACATCATCCCCCAATAGCACCTTCCTCCCGAAACACAGCAGCAACTTGATGTAAATCTGAGCGACTCTCCAAAAAGTTTGCAAACTTCAATTTGCCTTGACGAAAAAATGCGCAAGTAGTATCGCATCCACTGAAAGCGTGAAGAAACAATAAATTTTGTTTCACAGGTTCTGAATATTTGAAGTTCACGGAGGAGTATATGGTGTTATCTGTCGTCCCTTTCACAGGTTTAAACATGAAGATATATTGAGAGGAAGGTGCAATAGCAGTCAGCAGCACCAACAGATCTGTGTCCTCATCTACGATAACCACCCTCTCATAAATCTGGGCCAGTTCAGAGGCTGTTGAGACGATAAGTGTGTCGGCATCCTCACTTGCCTGTTTTACAGTGAAACTCTCTTCTAATAGTTTTACACGCAGCATTATAATTAGTCGTTGTTTATTGTTATAATTTGATAGTTGATTTGATTTTTTTTATGGAGCTCTCATTGCGAAGTTTGAGAGGTTTGAAATATTATACAAAATAATTGTTATAAATAATTGTTAATAAAATATATATAAATAAAGTATAATAAACGCAAAATGACTCCCTGGGATACGTCCATCATCACATCTCTTATTTAACTATTTTAAGAATGCATTTAAACAATCTGAAAAGTCACCCCTTCGTAAGATCGCTTACCATCCTGGACAGTTAAATACTCCATTTTTACCTTCGAGGTATCTTTTATTCAGGGGTGCGAATCAATGAAGAAAGCTAAAAATTGATAGGGAGGATCAAAAGATCTTTCCCTTAAATTTTGGACGCGAACTCTTATAACTCAAATAGATATTTAAAAGGACAAAATAAAAAGTTTTAGCTAAGTTATCACAACCATCAAAAAAGGGGATATTGCTTACAACTAATTTGGAACAGAAGGTAAATTATTAACAAAATAATAGTTTTATTTTACAACTACTCCCATTCATCTCTATTGTTCTTAGAACTAGGTAGACTGCTGAAAGAGATTAAATTTGGTGCACATGTTCCTCAATCTTGAAGTCTTCTAATCAAAACGCCAAAACAAGATCATCACACTTTATTTTAGTGCTTTGTATATTACAATAAATAAAGCTATCATCGTAAAAGTTGTAAAAATTAAATATTATGCATAAAAATGAGGGAAATTCGAAATTCTTAAAAAGTATATGTGAAAGCCAATGAAACACAATAAAATGATTTTCCGCCATGAACACATCATTTAAAAAAAGAAGACAAGGAAAACGTCGATGACTGAAGAAAGGGAAAACATTGTTTGTTCCGAAACAGTTCCCAAAGGCATTGTTTTATTACAAAATACAAGTTTGGTTGTGCTTTAAATACGATTTGCCCCAAGAGAAATAAATGATGAGATGTCAAAGGATATTATGACTCTCCTAAGCTTATGGAATGTTTCTTGCCTACATTTTGGGATTCTTTTGGGCTAAAATTACGTGATGTGCCTATTTAAGTAGAAGAAAAAATCTGCCATTCTTTCCTAATCATTTTTCGGTTCAATAATATTGATTTTCCAAATCCTCGTCTCTGGGTCATAATACCACCACTTGATGGTAATACGACTCACGTAAGCGGTAGTAAACCGTTGATTGTTAGCTTTCTTTCGAATATCTGAGTTGGTAATGAAAAAAAAAAATCAAACACAAGTTTGCACGTCAATTGGCATTAAACTAAACGTTGTATAATGTTATCTTGGCGAGAAAATAACATTTCCTTGATCACAGGGCCGTAATAGCCACTCGTCAACATTTTGAAAGGAACCTTTTAAAGATTTTTCGGGTAAACTCAATTTAAAACCAACATCACCAGTCGAAGAAAACTGATTCAGAAACGGCATGGCTAATGATAAATTATTATACTTTACTCTTTTTAGAGAAAATTAGAGAAACATTTACTTTAGAGAAAAATGAGTCTTGCCGTGCTATTTCAATAAGATGACTACAGCGACATCAGTGGCGGATCTAGACCGTAAACAAAAGGGGGGGATGGCTAATCAGGGAGCATTTTTGTTTCAAAATTATGGTTTTACAACACAAACTTTATAAAAAATACTTTTAATTAAATTCATAAAATAAATAATTAACATTCTGATATTATTAATAACAATAACAATTATTTATTACCGTTATTAAAATGGTGTTATTAATTTTATTTATCTGGTATTATTAATTTTATTAATCTCATATTATTAAAACAATAACAATTAAATTATTAATAACAATTAAAAGTAATGATTATTAATTTGGTAACACTTGTGCAAAGTATGCAATTTATCAACTTCAATTTTATCAGTTAGTAGACTATAGCCCCCTTAACCCCCACCCCCCTCCATAGATCCGCCACTCTGAGCAACATACAACTTAATCCTGACTGGGCGACCACGTTCATGGGAACGTTCAATCCCTTTCACGTTATCACTCATGTGTTCTTGTTGAAGTGAACGTGAGAACATGACCGTTTCCCGGGTATATTAACCGCTAGAGGTGGGGATGGGCAATAATACCAGCCGAGCCACGATACCCCGCCAACCTTATATATCATCCACAATTCCAATAAAAACACACCAATGCAAGTTGATATGGGAATGAGATCTGATGAATTCCATCAGACAAGCAAAAACATTTCTTTGTACTCTGCGAAATACTGCCGAAGTGAGTGATTAGAGTGAATCTATTTAACTCCAATTCAACACTTTATATTCTTTTCCAATTTTTTTTATTATTCTCAGTAGTTACATATGATAACAATTAGTCACGTAACAACTTCTTTCTCTGCCTTCCATTATTATTCACTATACAAGGATTTTTCCTGATGACATTAAACCTCAATTAAATTCGTGATAAGCTAAAAAATTACAATTGTAATTAATAAAAATCAATATAAATGAAGAATCACATGATTAGAGCTTCACGATGTCACAGTTTCGAAAGTGTTGAATGTGTGAGAAAGAACAGAGATGTGTTGAATCTGAAAGAAAAGACTGTCGACTCAGAAGGATCTGCAAAAGAGATGAAAAAACAAGGAGAGTGCATCAATTTAAAATTTGTAGAAAAAAATTGTGTTTTGTTCACTTGATAGTTAAAAAGTTGTGTTAGAAAGTATATTTTATCTCGATACGACATTGAAGAGGAAAATGGAGTCATGTAAATCGCAGTATATATTTTTATATGTAGGTATTTATGTATTCGTCTCTGCCAACTTACAACCACGTTAACGAGCGCTTGTGAGTCCTAATTCTGCGTGAGTTTACTCTCTAGACACATTGTGAAACATGTATACATACTCGTATACTGTACATCACATGGGAGCATTAGTACTTACGTTTTGCGTATGATTTTTGTTAATTCACTCAACAGATAGATGTTTAATTCTTCAGATTGACAAGAATAAAAGTTTGAGACTTAATTAGGTTTAGCTGACAAATTGATTTGACAAACCGAAATAAAGCAGATTTGAATTTTTATATAAAAACATTTCTGAAAAGTATATATATTCTGCTGTAAATAAATTGAAATAAATTGCATACAGTATGATTCCGACTTCTCTTGAAATCCAAGGTCTAATAACTTATACACCAGAAATCGTTTTGCAAATTTTCATTAGTCAAAGTTATTAATTCACCTGGTCATTGGTTTACTCTTTAAATCTGAATTTTATTCTTTCATACTCTTTTTCATCTTTATTATTTCTCTTTTTCATTTATTATTTGAAGCACTTTGATCAGAGTATAAGAAATTTTTTCTTCCACTTCTTGAAATCAATTCACATTTTAAAATATATTTAAAATAATCTTATTATTTCGACAAATCACTGTATGGTTTATTCATTTTCAAATAATATGTTTTATGCCAACATTTGTGGTACGGGGGTAAGTTACGGAATAAGCTTGCTTTATCTACAATGAAATTAAACTAGAGCAAAACTATAGGTGTCAAAGGTACCTTCTTTTGATTATTGCTCCGTGATATAAATCTCTTCATGTTGTGACGACTTGCTATCCTTTCACTGTGTTCCTGAAAATACCCACGTTATGGTTCAGAAAAGGGTCTGTGATACCTTTCAAACTTATTTTTCGGTAGAGAATTCGTTGTCTCATTAACATCTTAGGCCATTCAACTTACTATCCCACCTTCATTCCAAGTATTTTTATTTGACGAGGAATTTAAAAAGTTGAAACGAAGAATATTATTATCTAATGTCTTCAAACCAGCTGTACTCGTCATAATTTTCCACACATGAAGCCATACAAAAACAATAGAAAATAATTTTTTTTTTTTTTTTTTCACGTGTAAATAAATTGTAATTTGAAATATACAAAGTTTACAAGAAAAGAGTTCATTTTTGGAATGAGAAGTAAAGAAAAACCAAGATTTTTCCGATCATTTTGTTAGAGAAATTAATGCTCATGAAATGAATATGATTTTGTAAATATGTTATGGTGTCACGAAACTCTCGGTTCTTGCCATAAAAGAAATTTTCGTTTGTGCAGCACCCTGTACGGAATATAATCCGTTACAGCTGGTTTGATGTTCGCATTACTGGAACTCCGCACTAACCTACCTCCGATGGTGGATCCTCAGGATCGGCAACGGGCTGTGGAGCTGGGGCGTCTTCAGCGTCCGCATCCTCCTCATCCTCTTCCTCCGTGCTGCTGAAGAGCAACGGCAGGTCCTCGGGGATGGGGAGGAAGCGGAGCTTTTTAGGCCGAGTGACGGGCAGCGGTGGCGGCGGTGGCGGTGAGGGCGGGGGCGACGGCGGCTGTCCCGCCGCGTTCGGATCCCGCATCGTGCCCTGCAGACACGTGCGATCACATGCAACACGATTTTTGGAGAATGAAACGAATAAGGGCGGCTCCACATATTTGTCATTCGGCGAATCTCGAGAGACAGCTCGCCGAATAGCGAACAGTGTTGATGTGTCTTACTCTGTGCCACATCGCTAATACTGGTGCACGCCCTACCCGCACCGTGTCGGTTTTCTGGACACATCAACGGAAGCCGGTCAATGGCGATCCTGGTATTCGGGATTCGTCGAATGACAAATGTCTGGAGCCACGTTTCTTAGAAGAACAAATCCAACAAATCATTGTCATATGAGACGGTGAAAGGAACCGTCGGAAGACGGTGTAACCATCGATGTGTACAGAATGATCATGGAAGCTGTAACAACTATTTATTGTGTAGGAATGTATGGGTGGAAGTGACGAAGTTAGACACAAAAGATGAGATAAAGGAAAGACGGAGTGTTTATTGACAGCGTGTTTGACAAGTTCAATTTTTACAAAAAATGTTCAAAATTGCGCCCACCAAGTGATAGATGTTGAAAGAGTCGTTGGAACGATTGGCGTTTGCATTCAAAGATGCCAGGTATTTCACGCACACGACCAGGAGCTACGGATATTCGAGCAGTATTATCCTTATCCGAGTCAAGTGGAGTTGCATAAACAAGACTCTTCAGGTGTCCCCATAAAAAGTACTATTTGCGCCACACCGCATCACTTACGCCCGTACATTCCTATACAATAAATGATTGTTGTGTATATAATAAATGAGTGTCCTGTATACGAGCATATCATGAGTGTGGTCGATCACTGAATGCCGCCATTTTCCCGCCAGATTGACACGTTTTTCAAAAACACACATTAAAACTCTCTCGAAAAAGATTAATTAGTTCTAATTAGTTTTATTTGAAAAAGACTGAAAAGTACTTCGACAGATATGTATTAAAAGAGGTAGGAGACTTGTGCCGTTTTGAGCACAAAAAAACGGTGGGGAAACGGGCGATAGTGATGGTGGGGTGTCATGTGTCGTGGATGCGTGTACCGGTTTGAGCACAGTTTGATCCATAAGAATAACACGTGTGCCGGTTTGAAAACACAAAAGGGGTTGGGGGAAAGGGTGGTGGGGTGTCAGATATCATGCACGTACGTGTTGGCATGTAGCCTTGAATACAGGTGTGCCGTTTGAGCACAGAATAGGAGTGGGGGAAAGGGTGATGGGGGGGTGTCAGATGTTGTGCACGTCCGTGTTACTTCGAAAAGCTTTGGTGTGTCGGTTTAAGCACAGAAGGGGAGTGGGAATGCAAGAAGCGATATGTTCGCAATCTTGCATAACACAATTGCGCAACCTTGCGTTATACGATGACGAAATCTAGAATGACGCAATCGGGTAATACACACTCTTGCATCATGAGGTGACGCGATCTTGATCAATCCTGAATGTGCCGGTTTAAGNTGTATAAGAGACAGTCTTAACACGTGCGTGTGTGTCGACTCGTTCTCGAGTATTGCGCAATCTTACTTCATAGTGTGACGCACTCCAGGATGATGCAATCCAGGATGACGTCATCTTACATCACAGGTTGACGCAAACTTGCGCAATGTTTAACGCAATATTGATCAATCCAAGATGCAACCCGCGCTCCAACTAACACGATCCACCTGCAGCGACAGTTGACGATTTAAGCGCAATTTTCCCCGAGAGTAGTGGTTTTGTGAGAGATGGATGTGGTGACGTATGTCATGGGGTGGGCAAGGAGAAGGTGGTATAAAAAATTAAAAGAGTAGAGTGAACCACGACGTTGTAGCACCATTTGATTCCATCAAGACAAAACAGAGCAGCACATGCTTCCTTTGCTGCCATATATTTTCATCTATAAATAATTTATTTAATGATACCTTTTTTGGAAGTACCCCTAACCAGGTGGTGAGTGAAGGGTAAAAAAAGAAAGATTGGAAAACAAAAAAATCTTTGAATACGACAATGAATATTTATATATACAAAAATGAATATTTATACATACAAAAAATGAAAACATATATACAAAAATGAACATTTTAACATACAAAAACGACAGGTGTCATGGATGAGGAGGGTGGCAACACAAAAAGACTTTAAAAAAAGGATCAGTGTTTATTACATCATAACGATACATGTTCTATCTCCAACGAGAATGAAACTCTTCCCTGCATACTCTATGAGTGTCATAGAAATCGTGATTGACAACTATGCGTGATAGGATAAAAAAGTTTTTGTTAAGCGTTTTCAGAACCAAGAGTCGTCTGCGGAAGGTGTGATCTGAGAGAGCGTATAACCTTTCCAACAGTTGACATTTGAGAGATGCATGACCTAGGGAAAACTGGAGAATTTCGGAGCGTGGAGATAACGTAGAAGATTTGCAAATAATCTGCATTGATAGATTTGGAATATAGACAATTGTATCCTCGTCCCACCAAAAGATGGAAGACGAAAGTGTTCACACAAATCCTCATGAGAATCATCACTCGCTATCACATCTGACACCCCTATCGCCCTTACCCCACCCTTTTCTGTGATCAAACCGGCACACATGTGTTCAAGGCTTCGTGCCAAACGCACGTGCATGACACCTAACACCCCCACTACCTCTATTTGTCCTACCCTTTTTCTGTTCTCAAACCGGCACACGCGTATTCTTATGAAGGAAACTGTACTCAAAGCGACACACCCGTGCATGACACATAATACCCCACTCCTATCGCCCGTTTCCCCATCCTTTTTCTGTGCTCCAACTGGCAGAAGTCTCCTACTGAACTATATTTCGAATTTGAAATGAATTTAATTGCATTCGCTCCAACTTGTCTGAATAATGTTGGAATACATCATTTATTCATGTTGAATTTTATTTATTTTTACAAAATGCACTCCAATGACAGCAGGGAATATGTGGTGGAATTTTCCTTTAAGTCATATCTATATACTCGTACACTGACTGACGTCGAACGTAATATCTTGTTACACGACTAATAAAGGTGTTTACATTATGTGTTTACAAATGAAATTTTTTTTACATACAATAAAATTTATTTCTGATGAAACGCATTCCAAAAGAATAAACGTAAAATAAAATAAGGATAAATAAATTTATTTTTCGTTAGTTTGTTATGAAAATAATGTGTAGTTTTAATGAAAAATTGTCTGCCTTTATTTGTTGTAAATACTTTACCACAATATTATCAACTAACGCATAAAATTTAAGTTGTTCTTCTGTCACTCACGAAATCTTATCTCAACAATCATAACAAGGAAAAGCGGAGTATAGCCAGAACTACCATATCCAAAAGAATATTGGTACGAAAAAGATAGAACGTGTACAATTAAATATAACCCTGTATCAGCGGTGTCATGGAACCGTAACAGCGTTCTTTTTATTTATATGTATTCTTATTTAGGTTATGTATTCTTATAAATACCAGAACAAAAATTTATGAGTTTTAAGGATTTCAATATTATTTATACACAGACACTTATAATATTGTTTCGAGAGTCAAGAGAGCCATATCAAATATACCTTGTGATGAATATTCACAATTCAAAAAAAGTATTATTTTAGGAAAAAAGACCTAAATATATATTTTTCTTGTTTTAGGTTACAATAATTAAGATGTAATTACAAAAATCAACACCAGAAGGTGTGAAAATGTACAAATTAGCATATCAATTTACAAAATGTTGGGGAGGAGGCGGCGCAGGACCCGCTTTTGTTGGGGAATACAAGAAATACAGCGTTCCGAAACAACTAAACTCGCCATGACACCACTGTCTCGTATTTATTATTACATTGTTAATCTCGTACTTTTATTAATCTCAATTTTTTACTGCACAAATATCTACAATTTAATTTGGAGTAATAAATGTATAACTGTTCGCATTTATTAAATAATTTCTTTTATAAATATTAAATCCGCCAGTACCCTTGGACCCTTCATCGGAAGTGACGGGATGGTCCCTTGCTTGTTTCTGGAGAGTAGCTTAGATTGTTGCCCCCCACGTAGTCATCCGCAGTGTGCAAGTGCTTTTTTTGACCATAAAGTTTATATTATGCGAGAAAGAGAATGGTCATTTACGTAACAACCTTGTCGTCTGAGGGTCAATCATGAACAAGTTAAGAGCACACAGTCACAAGTATTTCAAGCCAAATGAACATTTCAACACAAAAGGAAAGAAGTGTCGTTAAAAAACGAAAGTGTTCTCCTACAGAGATTTTACATTGTTGGCTACTTTTCTCATATCTTTCAAATATTTCGTATAAGGTGTTCAATTTTCGTATAACAATGAAAGTTCTACCCCTGAAGAAATAATATTTTTTATATCTAAACAAAACTATGTGAAACGTAATTACAATTTAATTTACAGAAATATTAGCAGTACTCAAAACAAAGCATCCCACAAAAATGATATTGATTCGCATCACAATAAAGACCAAAAATGTTTTAAAATCTAACATTTTCAAATAATTTATTAAGAAACCCAGAAGTTATTTACTATAGTGGTTTTATAGGCATGAAATATTTCAAGTTCACGCTGAGGGGGAGGAACGGTCGCCCCCTTCGCCCGTCCTCTAACCCCTCAATAGTGTTTAGACGTTGTTGCTCATTCAGGTTTTACTTGTCAAGAAATGAGAATAACACCTAATGAAGTTGAACGTCATTAAGATAGGGAAACAATTAGAACACAAGTTACACTGTGTATTAATTTTTAAGAATGTGTAGCACATACCTCACGTAATTTAAAAGGATTGAGATAATTTTGCATTCAATATAGGAAACAATTTAATACAAATATACCTGGTGTTGTAACACAGTTACTCGGTACAAAAACTTAACAAATTTGCAGGTGTTAGAGCAAAATTTTGCTAATGCCGAGGCGCCTTTGTAGAAGCTTGGGATTTGTGCGACATGTTAGTTAGGGCAGACAAAACGATGTCTGAAAAAAAATTAGTGAACATAGAAGGAATTTTAATCAGAAAGACAGAATTATTGTAACTGTCTTATTGTTGATCGCTGTTTTAAATAAAGTTCATGAAATGAAAGGGGAGAAATTGATTTTGAATAAAGGAACAATTTTCCAGAAACGATACATCTTAGTGTTGTTATATTAAATATACCTCAATTTTTACACATTACGAAGATATAAGGAAAAATTATCACATTTGCATTATTATAATTTGATGTATATTATCTTAATACTGTCATTTATTTATTTTCTCGTCGTGTAACTAGGTTCTAAAAGAAGTACCAGAAAGAGTATCAATTGTGTTCGAAAATGGCTCAGATAAAGGTAGAAACGTTGCACTAAAAAGGAAATATATTCGAAATGTCTAAAAAAGCGGTGGGTAAGTTGAATAAATGAACTACGATATTAGATATCAATAAGTGACGAATGAAAGAACGTTCAGCGCTTGGGGATTCCAAAAAGGATGAAGCGGGATGTAGAGCAGGAAATGCTTCTTTTTTTTCGAGAACGTTCCACATGATTGAACTCCGTTTTCAGCATTTTCTTCGTTAACAGAGAGCAACGTCGTCAGGAATGAATGCCAAACGAACTCCAAAGTTTCAGGCTATAATGGAAGGCACATCAGTTGATCATTTCCATATATGAACAATTTCATTTCCTTGAGTGTAAGAGTCTGCAATCGAACTCCCATTCTACCCAACAAAGTCAAATTAAAAATATTTTTCTCTATAAAAGGGTCTTAGTTATTCATGTTTTTACTTGGTTGGAGAATATTTAACAAGAACGAATGGATGAGAAAAAGATACGAACGAATGCGAAAAGGATCCGAGGTACATGAGAAGGTGAAGGAAGAATATCGGCAACATGTGAACACGTTTAAAAAATTAATAGGACAAAAGAAGAGTGTAGATGGGAGAGATTTGTATCTGATGGCATGGCAACCAATATATAGGGATTGCCATTTCTAATAGGGAGGGAAAAGATAAAACAAAAAACAATATGGGGGACAATTCGCAAAGGAGACGAGATGACCACGGGTTCGCTGGCTACAGGAAAACAACTGATTGAGGATATACGAAAAGGAGAATGAGAACAAAACATGAATCAAAAGATATACGATAACGTAGAGGTACATGAAGTGGAACAGCTAACAGGTAATGAAATAGAGAGAACAGTACACTTATTGAAAATCAATAAAAGCCCAAGGTTCGACGACATCAGGAATGAAATGTTAAAGAAAATGATGAAGATATATGAAGAAGAACTACTGCAGATATTCAGATTATGCTACAATTATGGTTATTACTCAACATGTTGGAAGATAGGTCACCTTAAATTGTTCAAAAAACCAGGGCAAAGAAATCTAGAATTGAGTTCATCGTACAGACCGGGTAACGTTGCTCCCGGTAATATGCAAAGTCCTAGATAATATAAAAGCAGAGAGCTTAGACAAAGATCTACATGAACAAATATGGCTATACCCGGGGGAAAACCATCGAAGATGCACTTGCACATATATTGCGCAAAATCAGAGAGAGAGCGAGAGAAAGATATATGCTTATGGCGAGTGTCGACATCTAAGGAGCATTTGATAGTGCACCGTGGTCACTCATATGTTCAGAATTAAACAAAAGAGAAATACCTCAGCAATTATTGAAATTAATATGATCATACTTGGTCAACAGAAATATAATATTGGACATAGGTAATGAAAGAATAATAAGTACGGTGAAACAAGGCTGTCCTCAAGGCAGTCACACAGGATCCATATTCTGGAAAATAATCATGACTATAATTTTAGAAGCAGTGGCAGAAGAACATATAGAGGGTATAGCATACGCAGATGATAATAGAGCGTTGTTAATAGAGGTAAATAGTCGTCGATAACTAGAATTGAACAGTAAACGATTATTAGCAATATTTTAACAAAAGTGTGTGGAAAATAAACTGATAATATCTAAAACAAAAACAAAAGGTATTGTATTTGGTATTGAAACTACGCGGCAAAAGTAGCCGAGAACCAATTATAAAGTTTCCAACATGGCAATTAAACCTAAAATCCTCACTATATGGGCGTTATATTGGATGAACGACTAACATTAACACCACATATGGCATATATAGGCAAGAAGTTGAAGAAAATAATATACGTGTTACAAAGAGTAGGTATGAAAAAATAAACAATAGGACCTAAACAGTTAATTGGACATTACAAGGGAGTAATTGATCCACATTTAACCTATGGCGCGAATGCTTTATGATAGAAGTAAGTTACGACACGTAGAACGGAGAATGAGTAGTCTGCAGAGAATGGGATTGATAACGTGGAGTGGTATGTACCACAGTACTTCAACGAAGGCAATGCTCGTTTTGTCGGCATTATTGCCGATATACCTTGCAGTAGAAAGGCATTATTAACGAACAAGAGTACGTCAAAGGAGAAAATAAGAATAGGAGATGAAGAGGTAGATAAAACTATGCGTGGATGGAAAGGGAAGATAAGTAGACAACTGATTCACTGCTGGAATAAAGTGGGAAAAGCAACAGAAGGTAGAACTAAATATAGATATATACGAGATGTACAATATAACTATGAGAACAGACGTTTGTTTCAGCCAACACCGCCGGTTTACTATGTGTTATCAGGACACGGCGATTTCCAGATATATTAGCTTAAAATAAATCTAGCCGAAACAAAATGGTGTAAATGTGGCAAAGAAGAGGATACAGTGGATCATCTACTTCTTAATCATGAATTAGTTGGTGCTGAACGAGCAGGATGGATCAACGAACTAAAACGCCTCGGTGTATTCACCAATAAAGACTGGACAGAGTACATAAAAGAGGAAGAACTATATAAGAGTTTCGAATAATATGCAACAACTATTATGAATATAAAGAAAGAATACAACAGCTAGATGGCAGAGAAGTTTCTCACCTCTTCGAGGTTGGAATGATAAGCGTCAATACCTTGTAGCACGGCTAAGCAGAAACACCCATACATGGCAATAGACATAAGAGCAAAAAATGAGAAAATGAAACCTAAGTAATGGCCTCATGATCGAGAAACCAGGTTCAAACAAAAAAATGAAAATGAAAAAAAAGAAAACGAATGGATAAAAAAAGAAGTGGAAGGATGACCGTAAATTTTTCATTGTTTTTATATTCTACTTAATTAATCTCTTCTTCTGAGCATTTATTGAAGCCGAACACATTTTTTTCTAATTTAGCTGAATTTAGGATTCAACTTATGAATGAGAACACAGGCCTTATTTAATTGAAAATTTAATAATGACGTTAATAACTTCTCTAAAAGTTCTCACTACCATTTTGAGCTTCCTCACAAAATTTCCTATCAGGCTTCACGTTGAAGTGATGATTGTATTGTTGAGATTAAGATTCCTAAAGGACTGTAAATATAAAGAAAGGGAATTATATGTAACTAAGAAAAGTATTCTTAGTTACATTATTTAAATACATAGAGTTTCAGAGTCACATTTATTACAGAACTTTCCCTCCAGACAGGAAAAAAAATTCCGCTTAATCAAATGAGAATGTTTCAAAATAAAAAGTTTTAAGTGAGTAGAAAACGTAAGTCCGCATAAAATTGTATACCGGCAGTCTAAACCTGTTGCTACAGAACTTCCTTCAACTTTACGGCTGATTGATACATTTACATGTCGTAGTCATTAATAAAGAATGAAGTGCTCGGAAGAATGAAAGTCATTGCACATTGCTTTACGTACAATTTGTAATTATGATCTCGTACATTTCTTTCCATCCTTGTGTTCTGAAGAGTTATACACGCTGGAGTAGTATCTCACGCAACATGCTGGAATATATCGTATCATACGCACACCAGGAATATTATCATATACAGAATCTATGGAGAGATAGACGTAGATGAGATCAAAACAGTTAAGCAAATTGAAAATTAAAAACGCAGAATCAAAAACGACGAAGAATGATAAAACTAAAAAGACAAAAACAAATGTTAATTACGCGATGACGAAATTCCCCTTGGATTTTTCTCTCATATCCCGATAACATATTTCTATTAATCAAATAATTTTGAAAATTAAATTTACTTGTGTTGTCTAGCCAACCATTTGTTTATTGTCAGAATTGAAGATGACCGCTATGCGGTCGAAAGTCGGTTCTAACAAAAAACATATGGTTGGCGAGACTACACAAGTTAATGTAATTTTTAATTACGCCAACAATCAATCTCCTATTCCATCTATAAATAATTTGGGTTAGACATAGGTAAACCCCTAGACAAAATAAACAATTTAGCCGCCTTCCACTTATCAAATAATTTTGGTTGGACGTACGTCTTGGAAAACCATATAAATAAGTCAACAAAGGAATCTGACAGACAAAAACGCAGAAAGAAAAATTATGAACGTATATACTCAAATGTAGTATGAATGCATTTCATTATTTCCCTCAAGAGGAATTAAATAAATCAAACTATTTGTCAAAATAACAGTTTTAATGATACAATTAATTCCAACTCTTACGACTTCACTATCATGAAGTTGGTCACACAGAAAATAAAACGCCACATCGTAAAGGAACAGAGCCAAGGACGCGTATAATATTTGTTTTCTTTTCCTTTCTTTTTTGTACATCGTGTTCCGCCACAACTTCCTACGATAAAACTATTTTCTTTTTGCTAAGACTGTTGTCGCCACTCGTTTTGAAAGATGGTACCATTCTTTTGCTTAAGGTACACCAGCTGAACAGTTTTTTTCGTTATCCGATTATGTAATATAATAAAACTAATTTATTAAATCACATTAGATCAAAATATTATTATAATTACGTGTTCAGTATTTTAATCTCCATTGCCTTTATGCATTTCAACGAATACAAAAGAGAGACCGAATTGAATTGACCATTATTAAGAGGAATAGCGTAATAACGATATTTATTTATGTTTTGGTTGGTATCACTAGCTTATGCAGTGACGTTGAAGACCACTACAGTCCATATGACCTCGTGTTGGGGTTGGGGATTATCCCGGAAGCAATAGCACGGCACCAACTATGTCGTGGTGGATACGCTGCTTCCCTCAGTTAAAGCACCTTTCATTCTTCGTAGGAAAACCAATTAGTTCTGAGGGGTTCTTCAACGTCCCTAGATGGAGCGTGGGTGCCGTTGGGTTGGGTCCTGTGATCGAAATCCCGAAGGTATTTCACAGACGTGGTACTTGAACATTAAGAATCTATCATGTGTCCCTCTGTATCATTATAATGACGAAATAATTTAACAGGAGTGTCGCCATGGTAACATTCAACAGAAACCAAAGCACTAGTTTGTAAAAGAAAAATATAATATTATGTAAATGTCTGTTACATATTATCCCTACCGAAAATCCTATGTAAACACACACACACCCACACACACACTGGCCGGCCTTTTCCCATTTCTATTTGGGGTCGGCTCTCCTTGTCACTCATCTCCAGAGCTGTCAGTTCTGGGTAGTCTCCGGATCCAGGTTTCCCTTCTCCAGGTCCATCTTCAGAGTGGTCATCCATGTTTGGCTGGGGTCAGCCGCGACTTCTCGGTGCTAAAAATCCTATGTAAATTTTTTTTTTGAAAATCCTTCAGCACACATTGGAAAAAATTTCTCTGTCTTTTTATCAGTAAGTTTTAACTTTAAGAGCGACAGTTTTTTTAACTAGCCATTGACTTATAATGAAATTGAACTTCTTTACTTCTTATTTCAACATTTATATTTTAGTTCATTAATTTGAATTTTCCTCATACCCCAGTTCCCAACAGTCACTACCTGGGTTCTTGTTATCTTATTATCCTCACATTATTTTAATCACACATTATTCTAATACTGTAAAAAAATTCTTTATATTTTTCTCCAAAATGTTTTTCTCTCTAACATCTTATTTTTACCTATTAATTTATCTTATCTTCTGTTGATTGACTCCAATATATATTTTAACTATGTGACTTGTGCAGTATAGTCTCTAAACATTTAAAATCTCTGTTTTGTTTCAATTAGTTACGTTTTGTCCTTAGTCATACATATTTGGTGCTTTATCATTTTAATAAATCCTCCTCGTTCTTTGCTACAGAAGTAACAGTCATAAGGCATCATGGTACACTGTTTCTTCATCTTCATTATTTCATATCAATGTAACTTTGTTTCGTATGAATGTTTCATAATCTATTACTTTTATCTTCCGTAAATAAGAATTGAAATTGCCAGAAATTCAGTTGAAGCGCGATTCGGTACTTTTAGAAACAGAAATTCCATTGAAGGAGAGACTCAAGGAGTCTAAGTTCCGACGCCTATGAAGACAGATCAAACCGCGTCCGCTTTAAGAGCCGGCGCGTGGGTCTATTGATCGACTCGTGCGCCGCGCCGCAGTGGTTCCCCGCCGGATCTCCTCACCGCCCCCGCCCACGCGACACAGCGTGCTCGCTCGCGCAGCGCCCTCTCGTGCCCTCTGGTGGACATCCAGGGAAACGCTTCCACTTCCCATTGCTTCGCAGGGGTGCTTACGTCACATTACGTATGCGTTGGCGCGGTGCCGCGCCACATCTATTTGAGACACCGCATTTGGCGACTTTCACCGAGTCGTGTATGAAACTTCATAAACGAGAAGAATAGGAAACAAAATAGAGCTGGACGGAGATAGGAACAAAGCCAAAAAAAGATGAAGACACTTAATAGTTCATTGTTTTCGGAGAGGGCGAAAAAAGAGAGAGCGTACTCAGCAACTTGTTAACGCAGTCAGTACAGTAGATGAAACAGTTTAAATTAATAGGAAGTACAGGATAAAATCCTCACTATTTATTAAAAACAACATAAAGTAAAATTAAACAGGTTTCAAATTGTAAAAATACTAGTATCTTTAATATTCGTTAAAATATTAATATTTACAACCGAAATAGTGAAGTACTTTTGTAGCCAATTAAACATATTTGTGTTTAATATGTGACGTGTGGAAAGATTTTATAAAATTTTTGTATAATATTCCAAAATTATAAGTAACGTTTAAAATTGATTTCTTTTTGCCAAAATACGTTTGTTCATACTTTTTAATATACGATAGCGTGAAAAAAAAAGATAATCGATTAAGTGATCTCAAATTTAAACAAAAGTCACTCACGCTTAGATTTGAATGAGATTCATAGAAAACATCTTTGATGTACTGCGATAAAAATTATGCGTGCACCATTGATTTCATAGAAAACATCAATCCACTGCTCATAAATTCTAAACATTCGATGATTTAAGAGTATCGGGATAAATTACATTAAATAAACATTATCTGAATGTAAAACATGAAAAGAAAAAGAAAAAAGAAAAAATCCCTTCCGAAATTCCTTGAAAAAATATTATATATATTTTCACACTCTCATATGTTGTAGATCTTCGGAAGTCTGGCAGTAGTTCTATCTTCTTCATTGCGACCGGCTGAATTGCAGATCTGTTCAGTAAATATGATCTCATATGTTACAAGTAAAATAATCAAAATCTCACACCACGTATACGATAACAATGCAATAATTTGAAAGAAACTGCCGTCACATACACTTCCTAAATACAAAATAAAAATTGAACAATGTGAAATGTCTAAGTACATTATCCCTTAATTGCATTACTTAATAGTTAATGTAGTATGAGCGACTGGTTTTGAATGTCTTGATTTTTTTTAAATTAAAAGAATGAACTATTATATATCAACTCGTTTAATGAAATTTTACATAGCGAGACAAATATTTGAATAAAATAATCGTTATCATGTTATATTGACTAAAGCCCGTACGACTTTTAAATACATTCCCATGTAATTTCTAATGGAATCGATATAAAAAACTATCACAAATTTAACAGTGGCGTCGATAGCGTGAACGCAGGGTCTGTGGTGCGGCGGTGGTGGTGGGGGGAGGGGGCGGGGATCTGAGGGCCCACTGTGGTAAGAAAACAAAAATAAAAGAAAAAATTTAACAAATTTCACAAGTTTCTCGACTTGATAGAAAATGAAAAAAAAAAAAGATTAATTATAGTCGTAAATGTATTTCTTCAACATAAGCTGAGTTGAAACTAATTTTCATCACCAGCTTTATATTGAACATATCAATTAACTTAAATAAGGTATATACTTATAGAACTTATTGTAACTAATATTTTTGTAAGTCAGACAGAAAGTCAAGTTTAGTGGGTAGGTGTAGATTGGGTTGTTCGCTACTCTGGCTCAGCGAATCGCAACAGAAGCGTCGGAAATATCAACTTTGGGATTATAAGAATTCTCTTTTGTGTTTCTTTTTCCGACAATGAAGACAATCAGACAACGTAGGAAAGGTAGTAGGACAGTGAGACATATCTAAATAAACCATGAAAACAAAGACTTTTGAGTAAAACTATAAATAGTAACACGAAGAATTATGTCGTATACTGACTGTGATTGAGTAGTTCATTTAGGCCCGTTACGACCACATCTGGTCAAAGTTATGGTTACTCAACTGACAGAAAGACGTAACCCTCGGTCAAATGCGAAGTTGGTTCGACCACCCATTCTTAACCTCCGTATAAGCATCCTTCGGTGTCCTCGGAAAGTGAATAGTGTGGTAGCCCTGAGTTGTGTGATTGCTGCCAATTACACCAACATTCAAACTGACACCAGTGGTGTTTTATTGGATATTTGTGTTGGTAGGATATTCGAACTATTTACTGTCTTTCGAATAAAGATAATTTTACCCAGTTGTAACTCCAACTTCCATAATTTTGTTGTATTTGTACTGAGGAGTATTTGTAATTAATTGTATGAAAGGTTTTCGTGAGACGTATAATTAATCCAACAAGGATTCTTCCGGTTATTAAATAGTTTTTCTAAGATTTCTAGAAAAAACTATATTGATAAAGGCCTATAGTTTGTTACAAACATAATGTAACAAACATAATGTAACAATAGTTATGTGAATAAACTATTCACATTTGACTACTGTTACATTATGTTTGTCTCCCTTTTCATGAAGTGGTTTAATGATAGGATTTTGAAAATTCTTGGAAAAATATCTTTGGTCAAGTTGTTATGTGAGTGTCGTTTAATTATGTTCATTGCTACGTATTTAATGATTTTTTATATTAATTTTGTTTAATTTTTTAATGAATGGTCTGTGATCTTGAAAATTGTTGATTTTAAATTGTTAGTTCAGTGGATTAATAAATTATTGCATTGTTCTAATTTCGCAACTCATCCTGTTCGTATTCTTCTCGACGGTCCATGTGCTCTGTGCTCCGTTCGTTAACGACTTCGACGACGTGATTTTATTTAGGTTTTATTTCCGTATTTCTTTCGCCAAATATAATGGAAGGATTAAAGAAGAAGAAGAGAAGTCTCAACTTCGGTGATGAAGTGGACACTCTGGTTTTTCTTGTAGAGAAATACAAACATGTACTGGAGAGTAAAATATCCAATGCGGTGACATGGAAGGAAAATGAAAAGGTCAGTTCAGGCGATCAATTATTTTGTTTTACTATGAAATGGATTTTTAAAAAGTTTATTTATTTTTTAAAAGGAATCTGTTTTTAAGAGTCTGGATATTGAACTTTTTTAAGGAAATATTTTACAGATGTGGGCCCACGTAGCTACTGAATTTTCTGCAATTTCTGGTATTACAAGGGAGGCAAAAGTTAAAAAAAATTGAATCGTTAAAGAAATTAATAAGAACAACATCGTCACAAATTAGACAAGAAATGATGAAAATAGGTGGTGTGAAACCTGTTTTGACTAATCTCACGCCTACAGAGAATAAAATAAAAGGTAGACCCATTACAGTTTTACAGGAAATCTGCATTGCAGAAACTTGATATTTCCTTGCTCTTATTGCCTCAAAATTGTATATTAACTTGAAATATATTAACATGTAACTTGTAAGAAATCTAAAATTAAGTTTTGTCAATTGAGCAAATAGTAGGTGAACAAGGTGTTGTAGAAATTCCTATTGCTAATTCATTATTTTATGCATACATGATACTTTCAATAAAATATCAACTATATCATTTTACTACACATAAACAATGTTTCTGTGTTTAGATATTGATGTAGAGAAATGTGTCCTTCCTACAAATCCACATTTCCTACAATCTACACCACCCCTGTTAAATGCTCTTGCCCCATCAGCCTGCCCGCGCGCACGATAGTTGCTGATGCCACAGGAACACAGATTCCTACAAACATCACAAAATATATACCATTAAATCGAAAGCCTTCATCACGAATATTCACTGTTTACTTCCCACGGCACGGCCCAACTGTAAACACAGTCCAAGGCATAACATTCCAAGACCAACACTGAGGTCCGAAGGCAAAGCCAACACATTCCAAGGCCCAGACAGAGAATCAAACTCGACGTAAAATGCTATAAGTTCTATGCTTATCTCCTAACAAGCACGCCAAGCGAGCACGCTAGCACCTGACCGCCTTATGACGCCTTGTGACGACACTATTCGAGCTAATCACCATTAGTATGAAGACTGTCAACTATCTTCATTTTTAAGGAGCTAGCTTAGAAACGGATAACAACCACTTCACTTCGCTGCTATTTCAAGCCGTTCAGCACACGCTTAGACGCGCTCCGTACGAACTTATACACGGTTCCAATCTCGCTGAATTGCAATCAATCTCAATTCCGAGATCATTAAAGCAACCAGCTTTAATTACCACACAAGTTCACAAACTGGAATACGAACACTTAAATTCGGCGACAAGTCGAATTCGTCCGAATTCTCCTACGTGAAGAACCGGCTACGAGGAACTTCATCCCCGGAGCGGCTCAACCTGGAATCCACAGACCACGACGTCAAGCTCTCCACGCCCGTCACCGATCCCGGATTTCATTCGACGCCGAGCTCTCCACGCCCAGTTCTTCAGGACCAACACTACGTCTCCGCCAATATGCGAGACTCAGGTTTACGTAAGACAAATAAAACCTTATTTAAACAACCTGCTTTATGAACAATTATTTATGTGGTTACAAGGCGGAAGATCTTGTCTTTTGGAGTCAGCAAGACCATCTTCCACCTACACAAATAAACCTACAATATCATACTTCTCAGCTGTGAAGGTTTACCAGCAGACGTTGACCGTGATGCAGAATCAACTGGTAATATTACAGGTATATTCAGATGATATGACAATTATATGACTGAATGAATTGAAAAGGATGTATGTGGATCAGATACAATAATTGAAGTTTCGTTTGATTTCTAGATGTACAGGAGGACGATGAATTGCTATACGCAGTGAATGAATTCAGGTGCACACCTATACAAACCCAAAATGCTGAGGAGAATGAAATAGAAGAAGCGGAGGAAATAAACTGCATTTATCTTGAACCACCTGAGGAACCCATCAATCAGCCAGGTACTTCAAAGGAGCCTGATAACCTAACAATGTGGGATTCATGGAATCCAGAAACATTGAGACAGAATAGGGCTACCCCTTTGCGCCCAAATAAACGGCAATCCAGTAGTCATAAAAAAGGTATTAACTGCACTGTTCTTGTAATGGAAATAAAAAGATCTTGTTTAATTTCATACTTATATTATTTTATTAAAGATTAATGTTAATAATAGTTTTACATATAATTATGATTTATACAAATTCTTGAGATAAAAAAATCTGATCATTTTCTCATCAAATCTTCATAAACGGTCAGTACTTAGTTCCTTATTGGGTTTTATTATTGTACAGCATTATAACCACACCGTGAACATACAGATGTTTGTGAGTCAATTAAATGTACATACACAAATTTAACCAACAAATCACTAATAACATAATAAAATGGATTTAGACATTTTTTTCATGCATTGAAATTTCCCAAAATACAACTAGTAAGCATTCACAATCACTATCCTACCCTTAGAACGGAAGAAATTAATAAGACACATCATGTGATACGCACCTGTTGCTTGGTGGAGCTATATATCTTTCAATTTTCAAAAGAACAACCATGAAACATTCCTTCGTAAGCCTGAATCTTTTCACAATTCACAATCACTATAAAGTGTGAAATGGTCAGCTCTTTCCATAACCCTTTTTGTACTTACGTAGGGAAAGAACTCTTGAAACTTTTCTATTTCATCTATTTCATAGAACTCCATTTTGAACAAAAAATATCGGAAAACTGAGGCACGACGAAAATCGTTCTTCTAACCTCAAAACGCGTCGTGAAAATACCTCCTTCTCGACAGGGCACTCGTTATTTTTTTTGTGAGGCTTTACGGCTCGTCGACATCGAGGTCATTGGAGCCCTAGAAACTTGTACAGGTGGGGAAAATGCAGTTACGCACTAGGGAGAGCCAACATGACTCTCCTCGCGTGTGGGACTCGCCGAATGACTCAACCATACCCACTAAAAACCCACCTGAATTACAACGTACCAAAACATCTCAAAACCAAAAATCAAAACATTGAGGACTAAAAATGAGCGGGAGACAAAAAAAAAAAAAAAAGAAAAGAAATGAAAGATACCCTAGCTGTAATAGCGTCGGGATCGAAAAGAACAAGAGGTGACTAAGGAAGGTCAGGAAAGAGAAAGGAAGGAGCCAGGCACAAGTAAGTGGAAGCAATGCCAGACAGCTCGGGGCCCCGTGTTTGCCAAACACGTACTTACTAGATGTAAGGGGAGGGGGGGTTATACATAGGCGAAAATGTCATACGTGCAGTGGCGGATCTCGACCGTAATCAAGGGGGTGGGGGCTAATCGGGGAGCATTTTTATTTTAAAAAATTATGGTTTTACAACACATTTTATAAATATTACCTTTAAATACAATGCATCAAATATATAATTAACAATTAACAATTTGGTATTATTAATAACAATAACAATTATTTATTAAAGTTATTAACATGATATTATTAATTTTATTATTATGATATTAATAAAATAAATTATTAATCTTGTATTATTCATTTTATTAATCTTGTATTATTAATAAGAATAACAGTTATTCCAGTATTAATTGTGTAGCGTAAATTTAGGAGAAAACGATGATTGGGGACTGATCAGTGTACCCACTTCACTGTGAATATTATCTAATCTTAATGTGTGAATTTTGGGAGAAAATCCAGGGAAGTGTCGATGTGCATGTGTGACGTAGTGAGTAGTAATTGTGAAGAATGTAGCACATGTTGATTAAAACCAATTTTATTTGTGATGATGCGCGTAGTTATACTAGAAGTGTGCTTTTTCTTGAAGAAATGGGTACGAACCCCGCCCGTCACAAATTCCTTTCATTGCGTGTTATTTATTAACGTTGGTATGGTTATTCACAGCCATATCATATTCTTGTAGTATAATTAGGTTTTACTACAAGTGGCGCCCACAACGCAGGTGTCTGAGTTAATTAACATAACTCAAAGGAATCTTAAGAATAAAAGTATGACGTCACCACCAGGATGTTCTTGTCTAAATAAATCATTGTGTTAATTAATTAATAGCTTAGAGTTACCATTACCCTATTTTTTTGTTTTGTTACAATTTGGCGCCGCAATGTGTGGCTTAGGGTTACCCACTACCTTATTCATCAGTAATTTATTACTACATTATTTTATTTTGTTACAATATTCAGTAAAGAATCGCAATGCAAATTTATTCTTTTTGGATAGTTAGAACATTCATATCGTTACAGTTCCAATCACTGTACCATATTTCTATGCGGTCAAAAAAATGATAAAGAAAAAAAAATTATTTTTCTTCCATCATATTCGCTTAAACGCCATAAAAAAGAGGGGGAAGTTCGGGTAAAATGAACTACCGGGAAAAAGTGAATACTTCTTGTCGAGACCAAAATATTCATACACCGCGCCGTAATGTCTGTCAATCCGAGTATTGTGTTTTCGCGAAATAATCATTAGGGTAAATGCTTTATGAATAATAATAATAATCACGCTAATAGTTTATTAGTATTGGCTAATTAAGTTTGATTATCATTAAGTGACTTCCTAAATAAAACAATATAAGCGGCATTGTCCTGAGACCGACTAACATACTTAGAATCACACGAACTCATTGACATATCATCTTGATTTTTGTATGAAAATATTGCTAATTCAAATTTGTAAAAAGGGTATTTGATGTTTTCAATATTTAATTTCTAATATTGAAAGGTGATAGAAACATTAAGTGTTTTGTACCGTCTGATTGACTCATTCATCAACGCAGAGGGAAAACTATTAGATATAGGAACCTGTAATTTTGGTGTCATATAGTTTTTGTATTGTACAGAATCACTGGGAAAGGATTTTAGAAATTCTCTTCTAAACTGGGTGAATCAGCATGGAATGTGATGTTTCTCGAATTTGCGTTTTATGTCACGCTCCACGGTTTTTGTATACATACAAATTATGTAAATGTGATTTTTTGGCTAGCACCAATTTATGATGATGGGTAAACCGTATCATACCATCAAAAATTTGAGCTTAACTGGGCGAAGTAAGACACGGTAAAGTGGATAGAGAACAGGGTAAAATGACTACAGGATTCGCTTTACCCGACCATAGTAAGGAGACTGCCAAAGGGAAAAATTCTGAAAGAGAGATTCCTAAAAGGATAAAAAGAAGAAGAAAATTGAAAAGTTCAATGCCATTTTGTGCATTTTGAGATGAAATAGGTCAAAGAAGATGGGAATCCATTTGGTTCTGTATAATGAATATAATACAGAAATTTCACAAAACTTTCAATGGTTGATGGCAATCAAGAAGGTATTCGTGTTATCTGTTCAGAATACGGTGAAAATAAAATATTTTACTGTATTTTTATGTTTGAACAAATAATTAAGTTAATTAGATATGTTTGTTACGATTTCTTGATTGATGTTCACTTTACCCGTGGGCAATTTCAACTATACCCGGAAGTCTGAGCAAAGTGGATTCTATCGCAAAATATTTATTTTTACCTATGAAGTTCCTGAAAAATAAAACATGTTAACGGAAAATCAACTTTGAAAGGCAGTTAGCTGAAGATTAATATGAAATAATAATTATTTTAATTTTCAATTCCATTACTTTCCTGCAATACCCATAAAAATCTTGGGAAATCTTCACTCTACTCTGACTTCCCCATAAATTACAAAGATTATTTTCTGAGCGAGGTTGGAAAATTAGTGAAAATGGCAGGAAATTTTAATAATACTGAGAATTAAACACCAATTTTCTGACATATTACGTCAAACGTAGAATCGCGATTCGTTATTATGGCACCTATATTGCGAGCAAAAGAAGGTTGTATATCTTCATTTTTGATAAAAGTAGAGCAACTAAATCTATATAAAAAAGTCAGATTTTTCGGAGAACGACGAACATTAATATATATTTTAATTCATACAAACAAACAAAAATACAAGCTTCAATTATACACATCAAATTTAGCATGTACAAAGCTGTTGCAAGAAATTAGACAGCATACGACTTAACTAAGTAGATGGAAGATCAAAAGGAAAAAAGGAAATACATCACCTAACGAAATAAATAACATAGGAACGGAGATAGCTAAGGTTTATAATAAAAATGAAAAGAAAAAAAGGTTAAATACTGTTTCGATGTTTGTGTGTACACTGCAGTTTGCAAGTGTATATTATGAAGCGTCGAAATGCTTGGAAAGAAGGAACGAATGACAGAAATCACGAGGACGGAGCGGCATTGACGAGAAAGTTGAAATGTGTGTGAAGTAAGTCTTGAATATCTTCACCGAAGTCAAATTTTATCTTCTCAAGTACAGCATCCTACGTAAAAATTTCGAGTCGTAACGACGTCGTTACTACGACGTCAAAGTCGTGGCGACGTCTAAAAACAACGTCGTGAAGACGTTGCCAACGCATACGCATGTAACGTCGATTCAACGTCGGAGTACGGAGTCTTCACAACGTCGTAAAAAAACGTTTATTCAACGCCGGGTAACAACGCCAAAACAACGTCGTCAAACGACTTTCTTGAAAATGTTGAATCATCATTTTCATTAAAACTTTTACGGATACAACGTAGTTTATTATTGTTGTNGTAGTCTCGACTTCAAGTTTCGGACTTATAGTCATCGGGACGGCGTCGTTAATCCGATGTCGACCTTCGACTCGATATCGACGTCGAAATACGTTGAAAGTCGGCTCAACGTCGGTGATTTCTGCATGGGATGTGAATATACACGAAAACTAAAATCTTAACTTAATTGTACCCGAAAGTTTACATGCAATCTAATATATTTAAACTCTCTAAATATTTTTCATTTATAAGTGTGAGCGCGAATTAATCGCTCGAGTTCATCTAGTATAAGACTTAATTGAAGTTGCAGTTATATCTGATAACGTAAAACTAATTGAAGTTAAGTATACTACCTACTGCATCATAAATTATTAATGCAAGGGGTTTGCTTATATAGCAAGTGACCCAGAAGACCCACATTAAAACTCCATATACTAAACTAAAGCTTATTCTTCTTTGCGTTGATTAGCATGAGAGAAACATTATCATATCTGGTTAATTTTTTATTATACGTAGAAAAAAGGTGATGTTTTTTTGACGTTTCTACATGCATGTCATATGCCAATATTGAAAATTAATTTTTCAATGAAATGACTTCCATACTAAACTAGGTCAAATAATCAAACCGTATTATTAACAAATACGGAACTCATATTTTAGAAGACAAGGTAGTCAGAATTGTTACATAATACAATTACTTGAGAAATATTACGTCATAAAATTCAGAAGTGTATGCCACAATAGTACATTAATATTGTGTAATTTCTGTTCCACACAAATGTACAGGGGTATGAACTAGGTTAATGTGAGAGTAGTGCTATCTCGATAACTTACTTAGGAGAAAATTTATCAAATCTAAGTGAAAAGCTTATTTTCAAACATTTTTAAGAACAGACGTATTAAGATCATTTTGCCGTAGGTGATGAACTAGTCTTATTTTCCAAAAGAATGTTTCGTTAAACGAACTGATAGCATGTTTTAAAAATGTTAAAGAGGAAACGCATAGATATATTAGGATAATAGTTTAATAAGTTTTGTATTTATTAAATAACATATTTTATGATATTTTGTTTTGTAAGAAGTATAATAATTTCTATTTAAATTTATTGTCAAAGAAACAGTACAAACTGCGTATGACCACGTGGAGGACAATAAACTAATTTACTCTTCGGAAGCAAGCAAGGGACCATCCCATCAATTCCAATCAAGGGTCCTAAGGCAGAGGCGGATTCAAAAATTTCAGCAAAAATTCCTAGATAAGATAAAAAGTTAGCTACGAGTTATAATACTAATAGAATGTCAATACGTTTGTAATTTAACGCAAAAAATGTACATGTACAAATTATTATCGAACTGTAGATTATTCTGAGTATAGTGTTTAAAAAACATAAGAATTGATATAACACTAAATTCACGATTTATTGTTACAATAAACACGCCCCTAGACAAAGCCTAGAGAACCTGTATAAGAAATCCGCCTCTACCCGAAGGAAAAACGGAGAAAAACCCGGGCCAGGATGGGGCTACAGAATTAATGTACACAACCATGCCAAAGTTGAGTACACATAAAACTAAATTAAAATGAGTCATAAGACAACACAATCATACAAGAAAATAGTTTTTTTTTAAAATTGATATAAGGTATTTAAAAAGTACTACAGCAATCGCGTGATAAAGTACAAGACGGATTTAAATTTTATTAAAATCAATAAATTCTTTTACATTGTAGAAGCACTGGTGCAGGAGGTAGTTTTTAACCGCGGATTTGAAGATATTCAATTTCATAATGTCTTTTATATTCTTGGGCAGGGAATTATATAGAACGATTCCCGAATGATAAGGTCCTTTTTGGCAAAGAGTGGTTGACACTCTAGGGCGATGAATATTATTACTATTGCGTGTATAGTGTTCGTGAACGAGACTGTTTCGTATAAAGAAAGGGTGGCACTTCAGTAATTCGGTCTTAACAAACACGACTGTTTCATAAATATAAATGCAGGGAAGTGTTAAGATATTTAATTCCTTGAATAAAGGTTTACAAGAGTTTCGGGGGTGAGATTTACAAATTATCCGAACTATCCTCTTCTGAATTCTGAAAGTTTTTATACTCTGACCGGAATGGACCTAGAAGGTAATGCCGTAACGTAAATGGGAGTAAACGTTTGCAAAATATACGCAACGGGAAATACGTGTACTAATTGCGTTAACCAGATTCGGAATGCGTAACACAATTTGCTTAATTGGGAATTAAGATTGTCAAAGTGACAATTCCATTTGAGGTTGTCTTTAATATGGAGACCTAAGAATTTTGTATTCGTAACAGTTTTCAATTGTGTTCCGTTTAAAGAAAGAGAAACATGGGGTAAAGATTTTATGATACTATTGTGAAATGACATAGACACTGTTTTGTCAGTGTTTACAATGAGACGATTTGCATGGAACCAAGTCGAAAGGTTAGACAAAATATTTCGAGCGTTGGCGTGTTTACTTAATAAATTAGTGTCATCAGCAAAAAAGAACCATTTGATGTGGATGATGACATGTCGTTCACATACATTAAAAAGAGTATAGGACCGAGAATTGAACCTTGGGTTACTCCGCAAGTAAATGGCTTTGTTTCTGAAAGACAACGCTGAAGTATTTTATTATAGGATATTTCGACCTGTTGATATCTATCTTTTAAATAAGAAGTTAGCCATTGATGTGGAAGTCCACGAATGCCTAAAGAAATTTTAAATGTATTTCAATAATGTAGTTTATGATCATTTTTTTGTATCGTGTGAAACGAATTTAAATAAGCTTTAGTAATGAGAGATAAGGGTTGCGTCAGTACTCAGTTTGTAACACGAAAGAGAAGCAACAAAGTGTGTGTAAGCTTAAATACCGCGGGCAAGTTAAGCAGTATGTTCAGTAATAGGGAGAGGTGAAGATGAGCAAGATGGTATTGTAAGAGGAGTAGAATTTATTTCGTTGTAATTTTGTTGTTGCTTCTGCAAAGAGGTATTAATTTTATGTATTTTTGCAGTGATGCTCTGAAGAAGACGTATTACACGTCGAAACGTAGGCAGAAATTCTTCGTTTTATCTCTTTGACCTTCCCGAGTGTTGGTAGTAAAATATATTAGGATATATCTGGAGATATATCAGATATATGAGGTATATCGTGTGTCGTTCATCATGTAACATGCGGACTTATAATGGAAATAATTGTGTAAATTATGTTGGAAAAGTGGAGCGTATTGATTCGTGATTGCGTTTTACTCTTATTGTTTCGTTACGTGTAGTAGATCAACTGATTTTTCTCTACAGATCTAAAACAAAATATCAACACATTATAAGAAAACCTTATGACTTACTTTGTAACGGAAAGTAGATGGTACTCACATATAATTACAAACTGACTATTCCGAAAACTTTCGTGTTTCCTGAAATTCAGCAAAACATTATCCCATGAATTTATTATATGAAGTCTATTAGCAAAACTAGGCCAATCAAATAAACCTTTAAACAATAGATATGACTACATTCACATGATTCTAAAAATTATTCACCTGTGGAGTGTTAAAAGACATTTCTACTCAGTTTATAAGGAGAATGAGAAGCTGGGATGTCTGAATAATTAATTACAATTTCCGAATACCTAATATAAATATTCAAGAGAAATTGGTTAGTATTTTTCATCCAGGTGGGAGGATAGAGCGAAAGAATAGGAATCGTGTGATCATCAGAAATCTTTCTCAAGAGTGTGTGTTTGCTTTCGATTGAGATAGGTTTAGTTCCATCCTTGTTGGTTTGTTTAATAATTCGATTATATTAACATTTTTGTCACGTATAATTGTTAAACACAACGTAAGTATAAGTACTGTTTAAACATTTTTAATTCATTACTGTAAAAAAATGAAAAAACATTTGTTTACTTAAATTTTTCTAATTAAATAATTCAGTCATGACTATTCCCTAGGAGTATGTATGTTGTACTAACCGTGGTTACTGCTATTCAATTTTTAATGTTTATTCATATTACCTGATGATGACCCAAACGTAGAGTTAAATCGTGGTTTTACTTTATGAGAATGTATGTGATTTGTTAACATCAAATTATAAAACAAATCATTCTACATAATGGTCAATATATTGTAAAAAATTGCATGAAGTTTTGAATCTAAAAGAAGTATGTTGGATAGATGAACTAATGTTGGTAGCAAAGAGTGAATTGAGGGCGGGAGAAGAAGTAAAATTCCCGGACACGTATATTTCCTTCCAACGACTCGTGTATCCTAGATGGTCTAAGTATTTCCCATATCACTCATACACTTCTAAGATCGTTTAGCGTTCATCTTTGTTCGTTTAGTCACAGACTAGAATGAAGTCACATAGAAAAGAATGAAATTTCACTATTAAGTCAAAAGAACGTAACTGATGTGAACTGATTTCTTTAGCATCATTCGTTCAATTTCCACGATATTTCCCATTATAAGGAATCGAAAGATAACTTTGAATCATTTCATGGAAATTCTCTAGTAATTTTTCAACTTCTTTGCTAATTTTTAGGAACGAAATGTATACCATCTTCAACAAGTGGTTAATACAGAATGAAGAGAAAAAGAAGATTCATGATAGCTTATGTAATATGTTTGAAAAAACAAAGACTCCCATTTTGAATTAAAATTTAGTTAAGTGTATTCGGGTGCTTTAACTAGAGCTGTTAATGGAACACTTTACTCTCTTGTTAGCAGAAAATGAAATTTAACACTACCTAAGAATTAAACATTGACTTGAAAAAAAAGTGTTATAAGAACAAAAATATTCTTTGCACTAGCGAAAGACAGGTAAAATGACTTATTTAACCTGACCTTAACCTGTAGTGTTTGTATATCCTGATGGTTAAGAGAAGACTTAGTCGGTTTGAATGACACCTCATTGATCTTTCATTACTAAATTTATGCTCACGTTAGCAAATAGTTAAGAGTTAATTGCAGAGAGAACATAAATGAATTCAGATGAAAACTTTACCTGCGCATGGGCAACCGGTGTAGCAGAAAGTATTTTCGGCAAGTGGTTTGAGTCCGGTTGTGCTAATTTGTACACACCTCTAATTGCACCTTAGCAAAAAAAATGCTGCTAATGAATAGACAGTTTCATATAGTAACCCCACAATTTCATGACTCTACATTTAGATTTTCAGGGTGTTAATTGAATACAACCTGCGTAAGCACCAATAGCACATCAAGGACATGAGGCAGGACGAAGTGCATTTCTGGAGATTAAATACTTACTCAAGTAATCGCACCCCTACCGCAATAAAATGTGGTGGTGAGGTGGGGATCGTAAGACTAACATCGTTATGGGATAATCCCAGCGAGGGAAGAAACGTACCTGCAGAGGGGGTGGGTGGCAACGGTGGCGAAGACAGCGACGACAGAGGAGCGGGAGCGGGCGGCCGGCGTCGGCACCGGGCCCGCGGCGACGCGCAGACTGCTGCGTCGGGGATCGGTCGCCCACCCGCCCGCCACCCCACCGTCCGACCGTCCGCCCGCGCCCACTGCTCCGTGCCGTTGCTGCCTCCAATGCGCCGGCTCCGCTGCCCGTGTTGCACGCCGCGCCACCCTTCATCTCTATGCATTCTGTCGAGAGGGAGATCTCTCCTATCTGGGTCAACAGCGTCATAGACTGACTGATAGAATGCTATTAATTAAAATTATAATGAGACTGGAAGTTACTCACTTTGTGGTACCATTTTCGAATGTTTAATATGCACGAACCACACTCAAAATTGATCCACTGTGTAGCTCTTGACTCTAATTTGAGCAAAATCACGAGTTTACTTAAAAAAGGATATCACTCTGATTTGCTCCATCAGGTAAGTATTGCAATGTAAACAGCGATATATTGTTTTCGATACCTTCTATGCTCGCGATTGGAGCCTGGCTAGGGCGAAGACCGAAGCGCGTTTGAGCGGGAGGGACGGGGGTGAAAACCTCTGGCGACTTTCCCGGGGCGAAACTGCTAATGGGGGATAAAACACACGTTGACGTGAAAATAAAGAAGAAATGAATAAGTGAAATCAACCTTCCGATGACATTTTGATAATTGCATGTATAAAAATGTAGCTAATTTGCTACCATACGTTTTACGATAAAAAAAAACATTGTGCAGTAAGAAACATAACTGTATACGGTTAAACGTCGTAACCACAGATGTCGCGATAACCCACACCAATATAAAATAAAATTACATTCGTAAGAGTCCAATACACTGAACTGCCGAGGCGTATTTCTCTCGTTCGACCTTGACTTGACCTTGACTAGTACACAGGAAAACATCTGACACGTGGCGTCAGTGTTTCAAACAAAGAACGGTGACGTTTTTCAGCTCATCAAATTACCGTAATTGTGCCAGTCAGTTCCAGTAGCGGAACCGTGGTGGCGGTTGCAAATGGAACGAACTGTCTAGTCAGGTTGGAGAATCTACGAAGCGTTTCAACGAGACAGTTCCAGTAGCAACGACTCACCTCTAGTTCAGTATGACGGAAGAAAAAGAATTTTTACAAAAAGGTACCTTTAAGAAAGAAGATAGCGAGAACGAATTAATTTATTAAATATTATTTAATAGTTCTCCGTTAGAGTTTGTATGCAAACTGCCAAGAAAATGTATAATTTCAAAGTGTCTCAGAAATTATTCTAAAAAATCATCATTAAGAACTAGCGTTAAGAGTTAAAAAAGTGCAGGAATGAAAAAGTTGTATACATAATTTTTTCTACCTGAGGCTGTACGAACAATTTCCCAAAACAATGAAAGAATGAGAAATATTAAGAAGGACGAATGCGTCCAATTAATGTTTCTAACGTAAAAGTGTGTACAAAACTTTGAGTATATTAGTGAGCGTGATAATAGGAGAGGATTTATACACAAATGAAAAATGAGACACCAATGTCATAAGAACTTAACAATTAATCAATAATATCTATAATAAACTACTCATGGTATAATAGTGTATATCTTCGCTCCCTACGCACTATTGAACGGAGGAGTGAGGGTTCGAGGTCGAAATGGACGAGATTTTCAGCTGCGTTAACCCTCACCTACTCCAAACCAATGTCGGTTCGATACCTTAAATTATCCGGTAACCCAACACCTCTCCTTCCTAGTTCAAGTGGTTAGTTGGAAGAAAGACTCGATGGTCTAAACTTCGCCAAATCGTAAACAAATAAGATGAATAATAATAATAAAGCAAAATGTAGATCCAGCTTCGCTCGGATGGCTGGATGGATGATCATTAACGGCGGTGGGTTCCACGATGCCACTGGGTGGTAGAGCGTGGATTAAAAACCTGCTCGTCCGAAGTGGGTGAGGTTCTCAGCTGAGGTTTTCCTCACATTCTCCAGACAAATGTCTGTTCGGTACCATGAGCTCCACGGCAACATAATTTCTCCTTTTCAGTTCCCTCACCCAAGTCACGGTTAGGTGGAGAGCACGCCTCATGGACTGAACCTCGCCATAAGACATGAAATGAATAAAAATAAATAAATAAATGAGGTGAAGTAAAAACATGGCGAACATACGCTTTTAATTAATCTAAATAAAAACAGTATTGTCGGGGAAGATTCTTTTATTGATTTACAAGTCTCGATGTGGAGATTGCTTCGCAATTAAATTCTTCCTTTCCAAAATAAATACTCAAAGGTTAAACAGGACAAGATTTATTATGCAGGACCAATGTGAACAAATAATTGAATCGCAAGCAAACAATGACACCAGGGTGACAACTACAGGCAAATTAATGTTTTATGAATTTGTGCCTTTTTTCTCGTTCGACTCACTACGTTGGGTAAGCTGGTCGTCGAGGTTAATGAAGTTCTCTTCCTCGCCACAAGATGGCACCTCTGGTGATAAGTCCTGGCGTAGCTAGATGATAGCTGTTGGAGTACGGTATCTCGGCACGTGATGGCGCTACTAGTTGAGCCTCAGCGTGGTATCGTAAGATAGCACCTCGTGTTCTCGGATGGTGGAATTAGTTCCGCCGCTGATCGTAAGAGGGCGCTTCGTGGCCTTTTGGAGATATAATTAATTTTGCTGCAGACCGTAAGAGAGAGCCTCGTGGCTTTTGAAGATATAATTAATTCTGTCAGAGATCGGACGATTTCGCAGAACTGGGTTTCTTGGTTGAGGTTATTATCGGACCCGATGTTAACTCGGCAAGAGAACCCGTACTGATTTCACCGTCGTAGCCGTTGCTATAAACTAAACTTTAATAGCTGAAGGCGTAGCGACGTAACACTGGGTCGAGGTTTGTTTATTGAACCTTTTCTCGAAGCTTCTTAATAAACTGACCCGTGTTCTCGACGTTTCCTAACAAATAGGCGACATACGCTTGCTGGTCCATGTGTCTCATGGAGTCTTCTAATGCGTACAATGTAGGGACTCTCTTGCGTTGTATGTAGAGACTCTCTTGCGGACGGTGCGTATTGTTCTGGTCTTAGATCTCGAATCTCTAATACTTCGTCTTGACGACGGCATAAACAACATGGCGTTTACTGCTTTGGCGTGGTAACATGCATATCTTATGTGTTAGATGCATGAGGTAGTTCATCATATACGTATTAAAGGTACGTGTTTCGTCGAATATGTAGTAAGGTTCTTCTACAGTATCAACGCTTAATCAGGTATATCCCGACTTATATAAAAAATAATTTTAAAACCGGTGTTTCCATGGTAGCATTATAAAATATTCATTGTTGGTCTTTTAGCTCTATCCATGAGACAATTTTCGAATTACTATACGCGCATTAGAAAAACATATAATAAGAAAAGTACTAATAGCAGAAATTACTCCATATGTTAGTTAGTCAAAAATTGAATTTTTCTTGGTTATGTTCCTTAAATGTAATTTTAGGATTCTAACGTGTGGGAATTTCAAATACAAAATATGTATCGTATTTCGTTCCATACGTTTTTGGTTTTACGCTTGTTCTTTGGGAAAAAAGAGGAATTAATAACGCATGAGATGAATTTTAGTGATACAAATTTAAACGTTTCATCACACATCAACTAGAATGGCTGCGAAATTAGTTTCAAAATCCATTGTAACGGTGAACACAAAAAGAGAAATGAAATATTTCAGAATTATATTTTATGCAATACAGTCGTGTCTAACGGGTTGCATATACACTGGCGCGCTACAGAAAATGGTACACAAAAATTTAGCAATGAACTAAAATATACATAGAAAATTATGTCTTAGTATTAATTGCTTTATCATTTTAAAACAAAATTTTTCTTAATATATATTTTCTTCGTTTCATTTCTCTTTAAAGAATTCATTTTCTTGCGATTCATTTGGATCCATACCGACTAATGCGAAACATAAAAAAAGTGACCAATTAGTAAAGTGTCAAATCGCACTGCTATACCATATCAGCCCATTTGAAAATCATGTCATATTATGGAATTACGAACGTGCAATAGTCAATCACAATTACTTATGTCACCTTTAAAGGAGTTCTTCGTGCGATTTATATTAGTGATTCCTACATCAATTTATGAATAATGAAAAACTGCGACATTAATTTTACAATCTAATTGAAAACAATGTAAAAAATTGCCTTTACTACGGCTACCGTAGATTCCAGTTCAATACTGAATATTAGTTGCCGAAAAACAACGGGCTTCCAGCACAGATTGACTGCCATGTTCCAATTCAACAACTTATTGCGTTTATATTGTATATAACTTCTTCAATTGCCACGAAAGGCAAAATTTTTTAACTGCTCTATATCAAATTTGCAACATTAGTTTTAGTCCTTTTTACAGTAGCCAATACAATTTCTTTATATAACTGAAGAAATAACCTCTTAGGTGGTTATTTTTCTCCAATTCAAATCTTTCTCGGTTTCATAAAAAGTCCAGAACGGGACACAGCATCATTACGTTAATTAATATATTTCTCAGTTTTTCTTACATTAAAAAGTAGGATTTCAATGCAATAGTCAGGTCGCTTTGATAATTCGATGAAATTTGCGGAGGGAAATTTTGGACGAAAAAGTCGTAGTAGCATGATCTCATCTCCGAGAACTCTTTCTGGAATCGCAAAGAAAAATAAAAGTGTCGAGTTTCAAATTCCAATAGACTTCCTAAATTGGTTTTTGTACGTACTAGTTACTTTTGGTGGATTGTTTATTACACTTGTTAAGATAAACAAAAATATAAAACTATTCTTTGTCTGTCCAAAACAAAGAAAAAACTGGCTTTACTCTTGAATAACTCGGAAACAATTGGGGATGAAGATACGAAACGAGATCTACTAACGTAAGACCAGCAGGAAATTTTCTTTAGTAGGTATTATTAGGGCAAGTTCCTTTGAAAACGGAAATATTATGAGTCTCACAAAATTATATTAATTCAGCATTATTTGGAATTATGTTTTACAACTATGAATTTCTATCTGAGGGATTAGGTGTTTAATGGAAATCTCCCATTGGTAAGGTAAACTGTTTCATGTAACAGAGACACTAAGCGATATAAGTGTTTATTAAAGACCACTCATAATTGATAACGTACGTCGTTTCTACTAGTTTACGTGATGAATTTGAATGATTGTTTCAACTGGTAATCTTTATTATATAAGTTAATCAACATTACATATATTAACATTTAGAATATGTACTCAAAAAATTCCCTTAGCCAATGAAAAAAAAGAAAAGAGAAATATATACGATCCAATTCCAACTTTACGGAACTTTGAAATAAAAAAAATTAGTAAATTTATGTTTCAAATAAAAATGTGAATTCAGTTCCCAGTAAATAAAAATTAAATTTTTTTAAGCGTAGCAATTGAGAGAAATCTTGAAAACCAAAAGATGATATTAAGAGCCGTTTTGAGAATACGTTTAATTATTTATGTACTTTATATTATACCCTACCAATAATGTAATAGAATTTCTTCGCTGTGATGGCATTTGATGGCATTCGTGTTTTTCTGTTAATATCAGGATCTTTGTGAATTGGACAAAATCATACTATAAGTTAAAAATAATTTTTAAAATGCATATTCAAAAATGATCCTTGAATGATCGCAACATTATCTTAAACGCGATTTATTTAACACATTTACCGTGAAACGTCAGGAGTATTTGTTTTCCCCTAATGTTCTAATTTTCAACATTTATGCTATACAAGCTGAGTACTCGCTGCTTTACTAGCGAGAAAGTATGGATTCCTACAACTATTATTTCGAAATCATTGATGTAAGAAAAAGATTGAATTCGAATTTCGGGGAAATCGTTCGCAGTTTGGACCTGCCAATACTGGGGATCACGAGTATTAAATTTCAAATTTCGGGACTTCAAAATCACTTCGCAAGGACTTTGATATCGATAAAAGAAATTTCCTAATTCAACTTCGAAAAAATTTCTTAGTTGTCCCTTAGGTTCATCCTAGAGAACGCATGTGACGAAT
>NNCF01131701.1:108842-184688 GCA_002313205.1 Laupala kohalensis | reverse complement strand
TATATATATGCGGGTTGAATCTCGCGTTTTGTAATAGTTTCTGAATTTAGTGTTTAAAAGTGTGCTCCTTGCTAATGCCATCATCGCTGGATATTCGAATTATGGCGTCAAGTATCGACACATTAAATCTCATCCATCGATGAACTTTAATTTCTGTCGCATCAAAAAATATATCAATCCGATTCGATAGGTCTATTCTTTCGTCCGTAAGTGAACATCCCTTAAAATTTGGGAAATTACGTCGTATGAATTAAGTATAACCCATAATCTGAGCTGGACGCCAACAGCGCCGGCTTCGCTGCTGACATATATGGCAGCGTGTGTCGCATTGACCTCGGGACAGCCCTGCCCAACTGCAGAAATACACGTTACTAGTGAGCACAAGCGTGACACTTTCCCCAAGATTTATAAATGGTTAATTAGAGTTTCTTGAACCATACATGGTCATATGCAGATTGTAACTGCTTTTTTAAAAGTTTATTTATTTATTTAAAAAACAACAACAAACCATTGAACAAACAATGCAAATAAATTTCAATATGATTCAAATTAAATATGTTTTTCACAAATTTGTAAAACATTTGAATGCGTATGTTGAATGAATGAGCACATAAATCATGCAAAATGCTATGCGAGTTATGATGATCAAATTTTAGGGCTCATTTCCACACACTAAGTTGGATAGCACTAAAAAATGGTTAATGATAATGTTATTTCAACATTTTCTTTGCAGTGTGAGCTGTTCTGTAATTAGAATTTTGAATATTTTATTGATATCACAATAAAATTAAAAGTACTTATTATTATATTCAAGACAATACATATCTCCCCCAATACATCTGCCTGGTATATACACATTTACAACCATTTACAAAATAAAATTTCACAATAACCTAAGAACAAAATTGAAACAGTTGATTTGTAGCTATAAATTACAAATTATTTCTTGATAAAGTGTACGAAAACATAAAAAAATCATTCACTAACTGAATAACAATGATTTATTCTCAATATTTTTCTCCCATATGTCTACAATAATATACAATCATCTGTACTATAAAATATTTTTGTCAAGGCCTTATAAACACTACAAAAACACAAGTATATAAACAATGCTAGTACAGTACAACACACAGAATTAAAAGTGAGCTGATGAAAATGCTTAAACCAAGTATTTAAGTATTTTCTTGTAAAAAATATTGTTTAATTTATATATAACCCAAATATTTGCTCAACTTATTTATGATTGAACTCCAGTGAGGAAATACATGTACAGCAATTTTATTTATTCATTTCAAGTTTCATATAGTACTTCTCTAATTTCTTGAATTTCACACATCTAAGAGGAATTTTTGATTCCAATTATTCATACCCTATATATCTAATTAAAAAAAAAAAAAAAAAAAAAATTGAAATAAATAAAAACTAAAAAGTTTTTATTCAATTTGCTATTACAATGTGTATGCATGGTCACTAAGCATTATTTAGCAACATCAATACACAATTGTATTGGGTAAGAATGATGCAATTTACCAAGTAGCCATAAAAACCAAACTTTAAACATAAAGAAAGATATAAATTGACAATCTATAAGAACTAAAGCAATTCCAAGCTTGAAGTGGTATGTGAAACAATACTACAATAGTTCAACATTTTTAGCCAACAAAATACCAATACACATTACAAAATCAACTTTTGATTGATTGTCAAGATAGCTCTGAGAATATTTTGAGATTATACTGCTGTTTACGAAAACATTAAAACAAACTAAATGATCCTTTGTCCCTAATCTCAGAAATTAAATCAAACTAACACCGTATTCATTACCCAATACTTCATAATAGAAAAACATCTTACTTCTCCATTTTCCCGCCTCTATAGTGTAATGTTTTAAAGATGAAAATCATACTAAATTCTTTTACTTTCACAATATTCTAAAATAATATTTGAAAAGCAAAACATTTAAATAATGAATCATTAAGAGTAAAACTTTACAGGAAAACAATCAAACAAAAATATGTACCTTAACTGACACATAAACACATAAAAGAATATTATAATGGAGTTACTTAAAGACCGTTTTTGGATTCCATCAGTACACACAATCCACAAAGTTGCAAAAGTATACCACGCATTAGAAATCATTAAATCCCATTTCAATTCTGACTGGGCATTTAAATCCTCAGGTAGTAGACATGTAATTTGAAATCCCTTTCATGGAAACACTTATGTTCCTAACAAATCTTCTCAAATTGTTGAAGAATCATTTGTACAGGCAACGGCTAAAACTGTTTAAACTAAAATTGGTATCGAATTGTAAATCAATGGAATTCAATGGAGGAGTGTGTATATCAATGGAATTCATAAGTCCATAAATATAGAAATATTGTGTAGATTACATCTTCAACGAAAAAAATTATTTTTATACAAACTCGATTGCTCAGTAATCCGAAAATTTCTATAAATGAATAAAAGATGTTTCATTCGTTTTTGAAATGTACAATGTCTTAATCTGCACTGAAATGATAAAACAATATAGAATACATAAATCGTACAAATAAAAAAAAATATCTAGGGGCACATTTCCACAGAAAAGATGGGACAAGGCCTGCATGCAAATAATATATATGAAAATCAAAATTCACTTCAATTGGATTCCATGTTAATTTCCATTATAACACAAGTTGAAAATTAAGATATATAAGAGGCTACATTAAGAAGTATAAAATGAACTGACTCTACTATCAGATATAACCATACATAAAAAAGAGAAATGAATAATTACAAAAAAATATTCCCCAACATGAAAATACTGTAAAACAGAAGTGGAATAACATTTTCAATAATGAAGCTGAACACAAATTTTCTTGTGCAAGTATTACACAAGGTGAAACACATCTCAATAACATTTAAAGAACTTTAAAACAATAAAATAATTAATACAATTATAATAAAATGGAATAAATGATGTTATCAAATATGTACAAGTAGAGGTCTTATTTACTTTATTTTTAATCAAATAAATAAAACCATCATTTTTACAATAAAATGGTCCAATTTCATTATATACCTAGGAAAAACTTGTTTAATTTCTTCTTTCATATGTCATTTGCAAGCCCATAAGGAATGTCCTTTACCTTATTTATTCAATAATGTTTATTATTATTTGATTATACATAAGAAAAACAAATACTAACTTCTGATTAAGGAAACTATATTTGTTATGAATTGAAAAAAGTAATGCTTAAATCCAGAAAAAATATCTCAAAAAATAATACATTATATATTGTGTTTGACATCATTAGGGCTTGAAAGGACAACTTCAAGTACATTGTAAAAATTATGCAAAGTTTCTGCTTCTGTTTTAATAATTAACTTTGGTATATTTTATCCTCTAGTTCAAAGTACATACATATACTATATCAATGTATAAATTTATTACCATAATTCTTAGTAAATCAGACTTAGAGATGAAATTAATACAAATATATATTTCTTATTAATGCAAATTGATATCAAGCAATAAAAATAACATCAACATAAAATCGTAATCACAATTAAGAGAGACCTTTCCAATGTTCATTTATTGCAAGAAAGAATATAAACATTATCAGAATGAACACTATTTTCACAAACTCTGCATCTTGTTAACGTCATTTAATTCTAACTGCTTCTTCTAATACAACAAAAAATAAAACAATATCAAAATTTGTAATGCCCAACAACAAATACTTTTTGGGAACAACAAAATTGATAATGTAGTAACCATTACAACCCAGTCTTTTAAGTTATTTAACAATAATTGCACAGAAATAAAACTCTTGTAGAACAGGAAAATATGTAACAATCTAGAATGGAATGCTCAATGTGAAATGAGGAGATGGTAATGACACAAAAGGAACTCTCAAATTATTTTGTAATGAATAAAATTTTACTCAAGTTTCAATTGTATGAAGTAAACTCAAAAAGTGAAAATAAGTAAATGTATGACAGGAAGCAATAAATATATTTTTCTGAGAGTAAAATTTCCTGAATGGTGTAAAATGCTCAAAAGTTATCAAGTTTTAATAAAGTAAAAAGAGATTTCTGTAATCATACAATTCAGTTATAAAGTAATGTTAGCTATAGTATTTCACATTCTTTAACATATGTGCAATTTCCTTTGAAATTAAATCCAATTTCTTAAAATAAAAACACTTGAAACAAAAGGGTAAGTTTACCTCACATACTCCATTCATAACAAGGAAAATTGAGTTGAAAAGGGTGATTTAACCTTGAAACACAACAATCCTTGGGAAGACAAATAATTTTGGCAGCCTCTTTTTTTACTAGATGCCCAATATGCTTAAGCAGATTATTGCACAAGTTATACCAAAAATTTTTGGAAATAAGCTCAAGTATATATCTATATATATATCTATACTTAACGCACAATAAATGGATTATCAGTAGCAAATGAGCTCCTTCAAAGACAAGCTACAAGATCTGAAAAAGGTGTTTGCTGAAGACTAGCAGCTGCTTGGAATGTTGAAACAAATGTCTGTTTTTGCTTCTCATCCTGGAGCTACAAAAAATATGAAAGTAGGCATGTCACTTCGAAACAGTTGCATATGCCAAGTTAAAATATATTTTAATGTAAGCTTCTTAAAGTAGTTAATAAATACTAAAATACTATCAAAAATGGAAATAATCCAATTTCAGGGTATNAAAAAAAAAAAAAAAAAAAAAAAAAAAAAAAAAAAAAAAAAAAAAAAAAAAAAAAAAAAAAAAAAAAAAAAGCAAATACAAACAAGAATTAAATCTCATCTGAATAAACATAAAGTACACACAAATTTAATATCCTCAATTCACATAATGAGAAGAATTATGAAGCAAAATTCTTTGGGAAATTACAATAGAATCACTACAATAAAATATTGAGTGGTCTGCCGCACACTCTGCTTACACTTCCTTAAAATGTAATAAACCAATTGATATTTAATGAGAGGAATGCTTGTATATGATATTCAAATACAATAATTATTAAAAAATAAAAATTAATTTTATTCTCATGTATAAACTTATTTCCCTGTAACAACTTACTATGCTAGATATTTGATAGAGCTATCAAGTTTTTGATTTGATAGCTATCAATTAATATGAAGGGGAAAAAAAACAACTAATATGTTATATTGACATAATTTTGTAGCACAAGTGGATCAAGGATTTTTGTAGCATTCATGTTGAATAATAACATTTATGGTTAGCAATTTTGTAGAACAACACAAGAAGGGAGAAGTTGCAGTTTATGTTGAGGATAGATTGGAGACATAGATCAAGTGGATCAAACAAATTATTCTAAGGAACTTATAAGTGACATAGTTATGGAAAGATTTATCCTACAGAAAAAGTGTCTGTATATAATAAGGATATCCAACCCACCAGCATCTAAAGTAAGTGAAGCATTAGAAACAATATCACACATCCTAGAAAATACAAAAATTAAAAATAAGTATATAGTTATGATGGGTGCTATAAATGTTGGTAGCTTAAAACCTAATAGAAAGTCAATAAAACTTGATAACATCCTAGTCAGTGATATATGAAATGACATACTTTCTCCCACAAGATTAACAACTTATACAGAATCCTCTATAGATTATGCTTATACAAACATTCATAAAGGTGATTTATTATCAACACAGGTATCTCAGATCATACAGGACAAATGTGTGTAGAGATATTAGGTATATTGACACAGAAAAATAATGTAGCTACTTACGCGCAGTTTGTAACTGGTTTTTGGCAAAAATTTTATTTATTTTTCTATCTATTTATAAGAAACATATAATTGAATTAAATATGAAATACTTCAAGTCCCTCTTGCTCAAGGAACTGAACATTACTTGCTCCCTAAAAAGAAAAAGAAATCCAAGAAATTTGCTGATGATGAGAAAAATAAACTTAAAGATGAGTACATCAAATCTCTTATGAGGTATAGAAATACTGGATGTCTTCATGATAAAATTGACACGACTGAGTGAAAGAAAAAGTAAGTAAAATAAAAAAACAGGCAAGTAGAATAGGTGCAATTTCAGTTGGCGGAATCAGAAAGTGTCCCATTACTATCTCTTTGCGAATATTGTCTCACTGTCAGGTATTACTAGAAACATTTTACATTCCACATGTTCTAGCTCGCAGACTGAGGCTGTCCCATCCACCCAAGGTTACATGAATCTGACAGCTGCCATGACAGCTATCTGTTACAGACATCTTGATGACATACTGCCAGCCTCTGGTGGGTGTTCGTCGTTACACAGGGNATGAATCTGACAGCTGCCATGACAGCTATCTGTTACAGACATCTTGATGACATACTGCCAGCCTCTGGTGGGTGTTCGTCGTTACACAGGGAAGCGTGTATGGGTTGAGCAGCCTTCTGGGAATTAAAATCCCAACTAATAGATTTTGAGGAAGTTCTGACACTAGATTAAGAAAGGGTTCAGAAGGTCATCTCCTCAGCGTGAGCTGATGGTAAGATAATCTTTCTGTTTATGTTGTGTGAGTGACAAATGCAATTTCTTTTCAGAGGATAGTACACAATATGTGATCCAAATAAATAGTAGTATGCTCCGCCAACTCAGTTTGCGACAATTCCAACATTATATTGCGTAAATAAAGTATAAAATCAACAGAAAGCATTATGGGAAGTACAATGCAAACAATGAAAGAGCAAAGAAGAATTAAAATGCCAAACAGATAAGTTTTAAAATATGTGTAAAGATAACAATGAGATCAAAGCCACTTCCAATACATAGAGTTTTGTAAAAGGGTTCTGTTCTGAGTCCATTTATTTTTTTTAAAATTTTTATAATATAATTATTATTTGCTTATAATTTATCCATGTCATTTACCAATTTACAAGGAGAAATACAACTCTGTGTTGATATATGCAGATGATACAATCTTATTACTCTAAATTACTATAATAAACTAAGTACAATACTGTACTACTGTAACAAGCATGAGACCATCCCTTCAATTCCAATCAAGGGTCCAAGGGTTGAGGTGGGTTTAATATTTATAAAAGAAGCTATTTAACAAATATATATTATCATTCATTTATTATTCAAAGTAAATCATAGATTATTAAATGGAGTAAAAAAACGAAATTAATAATAACAAAAGTAGTAATGACATTCCCACCAATGAGAAAATGTGTCTCTACCTGAAGAATTTATTTCAATTTAGTACTTACATGATTATAGAAATCAGCAGCTGCTATACACAGAAGTTTGCGATCCTCATATTCTAGCCTCCCAATTCGGGACTGAACATGTGGGAACCTGAGTGATTACTAAGAAAAACAACCATCATTTAGAGATAAAAATACACAATTATCTGTCCATGTGCGGATGCCAGCCAAGTGTTATTATTTAAGAGGAGAAAATAAATCCTACCTGATTATACACACATTATACAACAGGACCATGAGAATATTCAGTAGGTTGTAGTACATTAAAGGATACAGAGCACGAAGCCAAGGATTGGGAGATGCGCTGATGAAAAAACATGTGAGGCACCAGGTAGCCATGGCTACAGGAGAACAAGTTGTGAAGTTTGAGAGACTAAATACAACCCAATCCTGTAGGAGAGGTAATTGAGCCTGTTGACTAGCACGTTCAAACACCTGGAAAGAAATACTTCAAACTGTGACATTTCAAATTCATAGTACGGCTCACTAAAACTTTATAATACTATCGATAGTTGTCAATAGTGCAGACTGTCAATTCTATCAATATAATCAAAGTACGATCAAATACTTTTGTAATACCATCTGTACTAATGAAAATGGAGAAATTACTAATGAAACCTTAAAAAACAATAATTGAATTTTGATAATAAAATGTTTTTTAATTCATAGTATATGAAACATAATATTGTACACAAATACTGGACCATAGGCACATTCCAGTTTATCATTTGCATTTTTCCATTGAAAATTCTATTGAAAGAACTGGATTGTTTTTAGTTGGAAACCAGTAAATCAAATGCTGGAGTTGTGATACAAACTAATACTTGATTCATATTTTGGAGTGTGTTTTCATCTAAAATGAGTGACTGAGCTTCCAAGAGGAAACTTCATTACAATTTTATCCCTTGAACTAAAATAGTAAGATCTTTATTATCCACGAACGCAATAAGTGGTAATTTTAATGAAAATAGTATGCTTCGTGTTTTATTACTAGTGACTCAATAAACAAAGTGACAATTCTGTTAATATTTTTGAAAATTTTAAACATAAAATGGCCTAATTACATGAAAATTTATTAATTCATATATTTTCTCAAATTTCTTTTTTATTATATTTTTCATACTATTAAGTGCACTTTGCCCTTTGATTTTTTCAAAGCAAGTTATACTCAATAAGAAATGCTTTCAGTTTAGTAAAATATGTGTTCGAACTTTGTTTTTATTTCAGCCAAATAAAAATAAAACTAGCACTAAAATGTACAGTGTTTTCATATTAACTCATCATATAAGAAAATATATTCTTGTTCATATGTAATTTAGAAACGTTTTTCTTTCTTCTGACAAAATAATGAAATGGATATAACACATTTGGCATTCTGGCTCTGCATTGCTCTAAATTTACAAAAAAATTATAATATCTATTACAATTGATAGCAAACTTAAAAACTATTGATAGTTATTGATAGCCATACTATTGAGGTTCAGCAAGCCCTAATTTATATATTATGGGAGAACTTATAATGAATAGAGCAAATCAATATCACAACTTCTGAGTCAATTTCTCAAAAATATTTTACAATGAGAAACTTTTTTTATTAATTACCATTATAAAGGAAAATAAAATTTAAAAAAGCAATAAACATTGAAACTTTTTAAATACAAATTATATGAGAACTTTTAAGTTACTCAAGAATTTCAATCAACTGGATATATTGTTTATATGAATTGAGATTCTAAGATTCCATAAACAGGACAAACGCAAAATTTAATCTGTCACTGCTCCAGGACACATTAAAAGAAAATCATGCAATACAATAGCAAGCTGCTCAGTTCATGATACCACACACTCAAACTATAACAAAAATAGTTTCACTGTGTAGCCCTTGATAAAAATATGATTCACAATCACAATTTTATTTATTACTTCAAGTTTTCCCCATTAGAAAGCATTGAATTGCAAATGAAGGCACATTATGATTGTTTAGAATCAGGCAAGGATGGAACATAAAAGAATGTCTTGGGGTGAAGTCCCCCAGCAAGTTTGATGGAGGAAGACCATAAGTTCTGGGGGTAAAACCCTAACTCAATTAGCCAATTTTACTATGAAATCAATGAAATTCAGAGAATAACATTATTGAAGATCTGATAATAGAATTAGAATAAAAATTTGCCTAATACAATAAAATGAAAAACGTAAACAATATTTTATCTTTGAACTTGATAATTCATTTACACATATTCTTAACTGATCTTTTTAATGATCAACAACGATGGTCTAGTGGTAGCGTCTTCGCTTCCACGATGTTGCTGAGCGAAGACGTTCAAATCCTGGGTTCAAATCCTGCTCGGCCAAACTAAGTGAGGTTTTCAGCTGGGGTTTCCCTCACCTACTCCAGACAAATGTCGGTTTGGTACCATAAGTTCCCTGGCAACCCAACATCTCTCCTTCCCAATTCCCTTACCCGAGTCCAACAGTTAAGTGGAAGAGCAGGTCTTAAGGCCTGAACCTCACCAAAAGGCATTAAATAAATAAATAAATAAATAAATTGATGATCAACTACTTACCTGAAAAACAACAGTAGCTAACAATCTAGGATGGGGTTGTTGTGGAGACAAAAATTCACCCACAACTTTGCTCAACATTTCAGAGGGAGGAAAGAAATCTGTGAGCAGACTAGGGAGAACATTGCACAGCATTGCAACTTCAGAAGGGTATCCTCGTTTGATCCTAAAATATCAGTAATAAGTCAAAAATTGTCATATTAGGTCCCAAATAAATGTCAACATGAAAGTAAAGAATAATATGTGACATGCATAATAGATCAAATGAATAAAATACCACAACAACTCCTGGATGTAGAATTCAATTTAAAAAATAAATATTACAAGATACTTAAGATAACAGTCAAAAAGTAAATTCCAGAATTTCAGAGTGGGTTAAAACATGAGATTTAAATACAATTTAAATAACATAAATATATTCATTAAACAATATAACACTCAAGAAATACTTCAGGAAGGGCTGAATACATATAAAACATTATAGAGATTTCTTGCCCCATCATCACATGCTCAAATACATTTGACAACTTGGTATAAAAGCAAGGAGTTGAATTCTGTCACAAAACAGTCCCAAATTACTTTTAAATTGAACAGTTCTGAACAATCAAATGAAATACCTGTCAAAAAGAGCAGATGTTTTCTCCATAGTATGAATCAGTTCTTCAGGATCCATCTGTTTTACTTCATTCGTAGTGATTATAGGTTTTTCTAACAAAACATAAAGGAAGACCTTAGTTAATAATAATATCAGTAATTTCTAGAGATAAAAATGAGTACTCTAGCATGACCTCTGTTAGAGAACACTATCGACATCTGTCTTGAACAGACATTAGTAATGTTGCATGAAAATTGGGGACGTGACCAGGGATCAAACCTAGGATCTCCAGATCTATGCTCTGGTGTAATATCCACTACACCACCCTGTTCACCTCCCAGCCCCATCTACCATTGTCATTCAACTTGCATTAACCCATAGATCTTAGAGGAGATCTCATAAGAGACAGTCCTGCCTCCCATTTTCATTTAATGACATCAGTAATCTGTTACCTCAGTGTAGTTATCCTCTATTTAAGAGATTATATGAGATATTAGTGAAGTAAACAGGTTTCCTAGTAGAAACCAAATTTAGGGAAGCAAGAAGTGAAAAATAAAGCTATTAATTTTGATTATACACGAGTAAAAGGAATTTAAGCAGTAAAATAAATAATTTAAGATTTACAATCTTATGATGTACTAATACCATTTATTTAGGGCTTTGAATAACACACTTTTAACTTGTTTAAGTCATCCTCAGGTGTCAAGTCAAAACATGTTATTTAAAGCACCAAATAAATGGTATTTGTCCATCATAAGGTCTTAAATTATTTATTAATTTTGATTATATAATGGACATTAATAGTAGTGGAATTTAAGCAAAAAACTTCTTGTGATAATATTCAATTACTTAAAAATAATATATAATTTAACAAATAATATTCAGACTATAAGAAACTTACCAGTGTACATACATGTCACAAGCAACTGTAGAGCTGGCAAAGAACGGGCAGGATTCGAGTCACGAAGTTTCTCTACAGCAAGTTGACTCACTTGCTCAGCAACTTGACTGCCAACTGCTCGCACAGCCACCAAACGTTCAAGGCCCTTGTGGATGAACAAAATTTGTTTTTAAGTTTTCCAGCAAGAAATTATCAATCATATAGTTTTGTAGGTAGAGAAAATATGAACATACTCAAGTCGCTCACTGATCAGAAAATGAGATGTTTTGGGATTCTCCTTTGTCAGTGAGAAAGATACTTCTATTCTGTTGGGTATCATGAATACATATTTTCCTGACTGATGAAGGTAAAGAACAAAACATCTCTTGTTCTAGTCGATAAGTAACTTACACGTGTTTTCATTTTCATTATCCATAAATCTATTTATATACAAGAAGATGGAATCATTTTAGTTTCAAAATTTCCATACATATGTAAAAGAGAGAGTTTACCTTTGTATCTGTCTGTAACATAGTGCACAGACAATATTGATGAATAAAAATATTTCTCATGAATAAGATAAATTACACATACAAGTATCAAAATGTTAACACAGTTTAAGCTGTTGTTGGGGCTTTACGGTTTGTTGACATCAAGGTCATCAAAGCCCTAAAATTCTGTACAGGTAGGAAAAATGCAGTCACGAACTAAGGAGAGCCAAAATGACTCTCCCCGCGTGTGGGACTCGTTGAGTGACTCAACCATACCCACTAAAAACTCTCCTGAATTACAATATATCAAAACATTACAAAAAATGAGGAAAATGAAACATATCCTAGCCCTAATAGCGTAAGGATCGAAAAGAACAAGAGGTGACCAAGGAAGGTCAGGAAAGAGAAAGAAAGGAGCCTGGCACAAGTAAGTGGAAGTAATGCCAGACAGCCTGGGGACACCGTGTTTGCCAAACATGTACTTATTAGATGTAAGTCCCCTGGGGGAACACAGTTTAAGTATTATTGACTACTTGACTTAAATAAAGACATACATAAGGGAAGATAGAAGCTAAAACATAAATTAAATAGAAAAATAAAACTTGTAGACAGGCACAAAATCATGTATTAATAATAATAAAAACACATTAGTACTTATAAAAAGGAGGCAAGTAGGATTCATTAAGTACAAATTCAGTGTTTTACAATCATTAACTAAAAAAGAAATTATAATATTGTACTTAAAACTGCATGAGCTTACATGTAGGACTGTCACATGAGTAGACCAGGGTAAATTTGGTGTAGCTGCCACATTTAAAACCAATGGGATGATAGTTTGATTTCCCTCTGTGTCTGGACCATGTTCTTCAGCTTGAGCTTCCAGCACAAAAAATATCAGAGCCCACAGGAGCAAAGTGTGTTCTTCACTACCACTATAAAAAGGAAAAGGAATAATAAAAAAATACCTATTGCTTACTTCGCTTAACTCATTAAAATACTAATAAATGAACTTTAAGGTGGATCAAAATTTAATCTAGCTACTTCTTTATGGGTGAAGTAATGTATTTTAAATAAACAATAAATAAAATTTCATTCCCAATTCAACAAAAAATTTTTACAACTAAATTAAAATTATTAAAATGACAGTTGAACTCCATATTTACAGTTCTTTCAATACACTTTTAAGTGCTCAGGAGCATTTCTTTTAAATGCCACAAACAAATGACTTCTTTATTGTTTCATGCACTTCGTACTCGAAGCACAGTGTAACAAGATATCCTGGGTCTTGAATCAATCACAAACAAAGATAAGTAATAATAAATTTCAGATCACACTGATTTTGATCCTATGACTAGTAGAAGATGATGGAAGTTTAGGACATTTTGTTCTGAGAGTTTCAAGAGTATGCACTTTTTCTTATCTGGATACTGACTTGGGCACACACTGGAGTGCTTATTTTGGATGAGACCAGAAAAAGTTATGCTGTTGAGAAGATAGTGATAATGGTATATGTGGATTTGTAAGCCAGAACACACCTACTGTACTTTATTGACAAAAAAAAAAAAANNGGGGGAATTATTATTTTATACATAATTTAAATGTTTCTTTAGTTTAATAAAGTAAATTCACTATGAAATTTTTAGTAGTTTAATGATAACTTTGAAGCAAGATGCTCGATGTTTACAAAGGCCTTTTAAATATTTACATACAAAGCATCCCCACATTTTTACAAAATGAAAATAAACAAACAACAAAATTTGGTTATTGTATGCGAGTTAATTCAGTGATAATAATATTCTACAATAAATGAAAAACATTAATTGTTTATTAGATCACATAATGTTAAGCATACGTAGACCTTTGAATTTTCAATGGATGGACCCAATTCATACTCTTAATTTGCTTTGCAAATAAAATAAATACAGGCAAAACATAATTTATTGTTCATCCATCTTGCACAACTGGATCGCACTATTTGTTGACTCAACATGATGTCATGTTGGTCATGTCATAGGCCTCTTCTATGGAAAATTGACTTTTTAATTACGTTACTGATATAAACTTTTCATTTTGAAGTGCAGTAAATATATTTCATACAATATACATTTAAAATAGCAAATAAGATATTGTCACTGTATTTGAGTGTACATCAATCTTTTAAAATCTCTTGTATGGCTAAAATTGATTTCCCACAATATACATTTTCCTCAACTGACACCAATTGTGCTTGAAAGTCTAAGTATGGTTCTACCGAATAACAAACATTGGGAAATAAAAGAAGAATTACCCATTATCAGGAGAAGTGGCAGCAATATTTCTTTGAATGTAATCGGTAGCTGTGGCCACGATGTGTACAATTGAACCATCTTCACCAGCTACTGCAGCAGTGTGACCAGCTTGCAATAAATATAAAATTCCATGCAAGGAAGCTAATCTTGCTGGTAAGAAGGCACTTCTCAATCCTCCTTCTAATAGCCGTCTAACACGCTCGTTTATCTCTGGTTCCTAAAAGTTCAATTCCAAGAACATGCACATCTATTACAACACTGAAAATAAACTAAATATTTTCATTGGCAAAATTCAATTCATACACATAACACGGAACATTTTAAATACGTTTATTGCAGTATGTGAATAAAAATGTAATAACTGTTTTATAAATATTAAAATATGTTTATATAAAACACCTCTTCAATTATAATTAATATACTTTACTTGTATATTTCAATTATAGTTTAAGTCCTACTGTAAGTTATATTTTGATGATATTTACCAAAAAATTTTCATTTGTATCACAGAATCATTTGTTACATGATTTTACAAATCAATGTATTTCAAACTGATATTTTCAACTGAGAAAGAACAATATATTATAGCATAACTATACCAAACCACAAATCCTGAAAAATTAAGTATGATTTATTTCTTTTCCTTCGAAATATTAACACAATGATTCCGGAATAGGGTCAATTCACACATACATTTCCATTTTTGGAATGGTTCCTACTTCATCATACCTTCAATTCACCTTAAAGTGATCTGAAATTTTATTTCCTTCTTCCTTTGTGTTCCTGGTTCTTCCTTTCTTATTTGTACTGATCGAACTTTGTGTTTACATATTGTTATTATTATCTACTTAATACAAATTCAATTTTGAGCCAAACATGCTATAATTATTTCCTTCCAAACATTCTGAACTTGCTCTTGTTACACAAGCAAAAGTCTTTAGTGAAACGATCAGCACTTGGAAACCTTACAAAACTTCTTTTACTATGCTACAGAAGTGTTAAAAGTACCTATATGTCTTATGATTTAATTACCTCAACATATTAATACGTCTTAATTATTTTCTATTCATCTTTTGATACTTCAATTTTAATCTGCAATTGAAATTTTTGAAGCATACTAATTTTAAATACAGTAAGAATATCTAAACTGATAATTTGAGAAATATGAAGCCTCAATTACCATAGATCTCACTTAGAAAACTGATATCATTTGCTAAGAAGTTATGATCTGAAATAAAATTAGAATTATTTTTATTGTACAAAAATAATTAGTTGCAACCACTTACAGGCATTAACACCGCAGCAGCTTTACATGCTCCAAGAACTAGATACTGGTGCAACAATTCATCTTCAGAAGGATGTAATCGAGCTAACTCAAGGAATGTAGCAAGCATCCAAGTAAACTGGGCTCGCTCTGTGAACAAATCAGATAGAGCCAACACTGAGCAGACGGCAGCACTCAATAATCGCAGAGGAGTTTCAGATTGTGGTGAAGTCCATTGTGTATATAAATCCAGTAGGAAGTGGAGGCATGAATGTAGATCAAGCCCACTGACAGCAAGACATTGTTCTCTTTCAAGGCATTTAGATGAAACTGTAAGAAAATAATTGTCAAATAAACAATTATTACAAATCTTACTCAACATTTTAAAAATCATTTTAATAATAATTTAATATTGTTTCAATTTATTTCTAATGTGTTCTAATTCATACAAATAGGACACAATCCACAAATGTTACCCGATCTTTTTGAAGAATCTTTAATTAGATCTGCTGTCATTCGCGTAGCTGTCCACAGATAGTCCAAAGAGACTTGGCTGTACCCATAACTGCAAAAAAAATACAAAGAAAACTACTTAGTAAATTATCACACAATGACCTGTTATTAAAAAATTTTTTGAAGGGAAAAAATATACTGAAACCAAATAAAATTTTGAAACAGAAAAAATGTAAGCAATTTGATTTTTGGAAAAAACATACTTGAGACTTCAAATGTTTTCCAAATTTCATATAAATAATAGTTTCTTTATTCATTGCATTTAATGGATTTTGGTCTTGAGACATACCCCTGAGAATTATTAATGCGCTCAAGATTGGCTCGTTGAAATACATGTTGTGGTGTCAAGGATCCTACTCCAAAAGGTCCATGTAGAGGCCATAGCAAGAGATCATGAGACATTCGCAATTGCTGAAGTGGTAATCGATCTCTGAAAAAAATTGGTTCATTATGAGAGTTTTCTTTCAAATCATTAGACTTTTAAACAATTGGATCTCACTTTTTAGATTAAGGAGCCAATACTCAACTATGCTTTCATAGTATTATAATCATATGAGCAAGTATTATCATTCAGTATTCTTAACTATGTGTTTTGCTTATTAATCTTTCCGTGTAAAGTTTATTTCTTCTGACTGGAATTGATAATTCATAAGTACGTATGCATTAGTATACAATACTGAAAACTGTAAGTATATTTGTACGTTTTCTTCATGGTATTTAATTTAATAATTCAAAAATAGAGAAATATGGAAACTAACAAATAAATTTATAATATTATAATATAATTGGGATTGGCTAGCCTATTCCTGGCATTAGCTGCAGTCGTGAATGAGCTCTCTCTATTTTTCAGTTTAATCTTTCTAATTATTTTATTTTTTCGAGTTTTTGTGGTTCAGTAGTTGCATTTAGATCCTAACTTTCATTGTAGTGTAAAATTATTTGTTCTGTGCGAGTGTTAAGTGAAAAAACACAAAACATTTCCTAAGGTTTTCAAACCTAACGGATCGAATATACTTTCATATTGTTTTCATTGAAGTGCTTCATTCAAAAGTGTGAAAAAGTTAACATAAGTACAAACAAAATCATAAATTTAACTCCTGGTGCATTAAAATTAATTATTTTGGTGTATTTAGATTTTCTGGTGCATATACTATTACTTCATTATTAACTTATAAATAACGTACTCTATTATTGCACTGCTCAAGTTTCGTTGCCGTAAATAGAATTATTCCAATTTTTTACCATTTGTTTTCTTGATTCTTTTTGTAGTTATTGCCTTAGTTATTGTCGAATTAATTTATCTGAAGTTGTCGTCCTAAATTATTATTTCTGTCATTTTAGTTGTCAGTTTGTTTATTTACTTATTTAAACCCTGCCCTATTGTTACACCCAAGTTTTTGTAGTCATAATTTCATACAATTCGTTTTTCTTGATTCTTTCGTATTTATTTACATTTTAACATAATACAGATTAGTTATTGTCGATTATATAACCTCCAGTGGTCGCCCTAAATAATTATTTCCATCATTTTTGTCGTCGGTTTGTTATATTTAATTTATTTAATATCTCATTTGTAACTTCCATAGTAATGAATATATTATTATACTAATATCCTTCATTCAGTGTTAGTTGTCAGTTTTCGTGTATTCTCATTGGCTTTTGTCGTTAAGTTGCTAACCAACCCACAACATGGACACTTCCGCATTCCTCAACTCATTCAAAGCTTATCTACAGAAGGCGTAGAATGACTTGGTACATTAAATTGACACACGGATCAGTGCGCTGGAAGAGGTCAATAAGAACGCGACCGGCGGTTGGACTACAGTCAAGAAATTCTCGCCGTCCTTCCAACTGCTATCACCCGGTTAGACCAACCACCCGAACTCTTCACTCAGAATAGGTTTAGTGTGTTAGATGACGTCCCTATTTCCTCCCTTACCTACACGTTTCATCCCATCCCGTCCAGTACCCAAACCACGCACAGCCGCCCAAAACCACGTAAAGAAGTGCTATCCAGAGATGAAGTCAACACTTCCACGCATAAATCAAACGTGCTCATATTAGCTGATTATTATATAAGGTCGTTAGATGTCCTCCGTTTTGCGTGGATTGCTTCCTAGCCAGTTCTCAGTCTCCAGTTTCTTTAAGCCAAACGCTCGTTTGGCAGAAGTTATTCGAGAACTGGACACCTACACTAAAATACTCACAGAGCGGGACACAGTAATCATCGTAGGTGTGCAGAACGAACTTGGGTGGTCATTTCAACGCATCTGAACATCTAGAAAAACTAAAAATGGCCTCTCAGCACACACAGTACTCTCTAGCCTGCCTCCACGCTTCAACGTTCCACAAATAAACCATGAAATTAACCTGGCAAACATCTCCCTAAAACATCACCTGGCAGACACAAAAATCACATTTTTTGATTTGCAACCACACCTGACTGCCAAGGACTTTACCCAGCACGGTTTACACCTGAAACCGTCTGGGAAACAGCACTTCGGTTCTCTCCTAGCTTCACATCTGACCTCACATCATCCACCTGCACCTTTACCCACAACAACACCTCCTCCTGCTCCTACCTCACCTCCCTCTACTTNCCCTCTGTCTCCTCCACCTCCCTTTGCTCCTACCTCATCTTCACACCCATTTCTTCTCCTGTCCCCGTTCTTTCACCTACTGCTTCCTCATCTCCCACGTCCTCATCTATTCCTCCTGCCGCCCCCACACACAGTTACAACTTGCGCTCAGGAGTACGATGTGGTACTCGAAGGTGACAATCGCGTTCAGGTGCTGTGTGCGAGCTTCATCCGGAACTAGAAGCTGTACCAATTTCAAATTCCTCTCCACAATCTAACGTCGATTCCATTTCTCGTGAGTCACAAACTCTTTGCGAAAATAAAATAATTATATTTCATCATAATGTCCAATCCCTTTCAAACAAATTGACAGACATTGAAATTCTGGTACACGAAAATCGATTCGATTTGCTATGCCTCACAGAGCATTGGCTTTCAACTAACAACATCAACGATACTGCTATTTCTAATTATTATTTAGCAAGTTCTTACTGTCGACAAAATTTTAAAAGTAAACATCCCCATGGAGGTACGTGTATCTACGTTCGTAATGATATTTTATCTTCTCTACTGCCAGGCTACGAGAACTTCTGCGTCGATACTGTGTTCGAATTTTCTGCAGTTAATCTGACCGACACCGGTATTGTTGTTTTGTGTATTTATAGACCACCTCAATCAGATCTTAACATATTTTTTCCTAACATCGAAATTATTTTAAAACATATCACACATAAATCTATCTTTCTATGTGTTGATTTCAACATCGATTTCCTAAGTATATCCGACTCTGCACATTCACTAATTAATCGATTCAAGAATCTTATCGACTCCTTCAATCTTATTACTACGATAAACGACCCCGTTAGCCTCTCCGGTTCATCTCAAACATTGCTAGATCTAATTATTGTCAACAATGGAATCTCATATCTCTCTGAAGTGTTTATCGCCGGATACAGCGATCACCTTGCTCAAGTATTGACTATTAATAATAAACTAAAACCACATAAAATCCTTTACAAGTTTTCAAGAGAGTTTAATGACACAAATCAATCTATATTTATAAATTATTTGCGTGAAGAAACATGGAAATATGTTTACAATTGCCAAAACACCGACGACAAATTCAATTTTATCTCAATATTCCAAAAACATTACAACTCTAGCTTTCCCATCAAAACACATGTTAATTAACACAAAGAAATACAATAGATGGATCACCCAAGGGATAAGAATTTCTTCAAAAAACAAACGCCGTTTATATTACCTTTCAAAACTCTATAACCAACCACCCGAATTCCATGATTATTTTCGTAAATATAAGACTATTCTTCGAAATTAGTCTATGCAGCTAAAGTTACGGAAAACGACAGGCATATACTAAAATCGAACAACCGGATGAAAGCCATGTGGAATATTGTTAACAATTACACGTCAACTTCTGAAAATCGCGAAGAAAATGTTTCTTTACTAAACGATGGCAAAATCGTATCAAATCCTCAGGAGATCGCAAATTTGTTTAATTCTTACTTCTCAGAAGTAGGTAAAATAACGAACTCAATTTCTCCAAATCAATGTCCTCCAATTACATCCACCCACGCACCCAATTCTATGTTCACTTTCGAAACTAACACCAGTTAAGTCATGAGAATCATCAGCTCATTAAAAATAAATTTTCAACATGCATAGTTGATATACCCGAGTTTATTTTAAATTTTCATCCCACGCTATATTAAATCCACTCATAAATATTTTTAATAGTTCTTTATCAGAAGGGGTGTTTCCTAACATATTTAAGAGAGCTAAAGTGAAATCTTTACACAAGAAAGAAAACAAACTTAATATTGGAAATTACCAACCAATATCTCTACCACCCACTTTCTCAAAACTCCAAGAAAAATTGCTCAATAAGCTTCTTCTATATTTTTTAAATCAAAAACTAACATTCTCTCTGACGATCAACATGGTTTTAGGAAATCCTATTCCTCTTCAAGCGCCATATTTTCTTTCTTAAATGATGTTACTACATCTCTTGACCATGGAGAAAATCCTCAGGGTGTTTTTCTTGACTTATCGAAAGCATTCTATGTCATCGATCACGGAATTCTCCTTTCCAAATTGCATTCTTTGGGCATTCGTGGACTTCCCTTTCAATGGCTAACTTCTTATTTAAAAGATAGATATCAACAGGTCGAAATATCCTATAATAAAGTACTTCAGCGTTGTCTTTCAGAAACAAAGCCACTTACTTGTGGAGTACCCCAAGGTATTCTCAGCCTTATACTCTTTTCATTGTATATGAATGACATATCATCCACATCAGATTGCAAAATTGTTCTTTTTGCTGATGATACTAATTTACTATGTAAACAGGCCAATGCTCAAAACGTTTTGTCTAACCTTTAGACTTAGTTCCATGCAAATTGTTTCATTGTAAACATTGACAAAACAGTGTCTATGTCATTTCACAATAGTATCACAAAATCTTTACCCCAGGTTTCTCTTTCTTTAAACGGAACACATTTAAAAACTGTTACGAATACAAAATTCGTAGGTCTCCATATACAAGACAACCTTAAATGGAATTGTCACGTTGACAATCTTAATTCCCAATTAAGCAAATTGTGTTATGCGTTCCGATCTTAGTTAATGTAGTTAGTCCACGTATTTCCTGTTGCGTATATTTTGCAAACGTTTACTCCCATTTACGTTACGGTATTACCTTCTGGGGCAATTCCGGTCAGAGTATTCAATCTTTCAGAATTCACAAGAGGATAGTTCGGATAATTTGTAAATATCACCCACGAAACTCTTGTAAACATATATTCAAGGAATTAAATATCTTAACACTTCCCTGCATTTATATTTATGAAATGGTCGTGTTTGTTAAAACCGAATTACTGAAGTGCCAACCTTGCTTCATACAAAACAGTCTCGTTCACGAACACAATAGTAATAATATTCATCGCCCTAGAGTGTCAACCACTCTTTGCCAAAAAGGACCATATCATTCTATATAATTCCCTGCCCAAGTTATAAAAGATATTATGAAATTGAATATCTTCAAATCCGCGGTTAAAAACTACCTCCTGCACCAGTGCTTCTACACTGTAAAAGAATTTATTGATTTTAATAAAACTTAAATCCATCTTGTACTTTATCACGCGATTGCTGTAGTACTTTTTGAATAACTTATAACAATTCAAAAAAAATTTTCTTGCATGATTGTGTTGGGTCTTATGATTCATATTAATTTAGTTTTGTGTGAACGCGACCTTGGCGCAGTTGTGTACATTAATTCTGTAGCCCCATCCTGGCCCAGGTTTTTCTCCGTTTTTCCTTCGGGTAGAGGCGGATTTCTTATATGGTTCTCTACGCTTTGTCTAGGGGTGTGTTTATTGTAACAATAAATCATGAATTTAGTGTTATTTCAATTCTTATAATTTTTAAACACTATACTCAGAGTAATCTACAGTTGGATAATATTTTGTACACGTACATTTTTTGCGTTAAATTACAAACATATTGACATTCTATTAGTATTATAACTCGTAGCTAACTTTTCATCTTATCTAGGAATTTTTGCTGAAAGTTTTGAAACCGCCTCTACCTTAGGACCCTTGATCAGAATTGATGGGATGGTCCCTTGCTTGCTTCCGGAGAGTACATTAGTTTATTGTCTTCTACGTGGTCATACACAGTTTGTTCTGCTTTTTTGACAATACATTTATTTATTTATTTATTTATAAGAACCCCAGGCAATGTAGGGCAAAATGAACTGAAAAAATCCACTCCTGTTGAGAAGTGTTTTAATACCCATTGCAAGGTAAAATACATCAATTCTCAGTACCAATTTTTCTTTGAACATTGATGAATTTTTTTGTATGTTCGTTGTTTTATTTCTGATTGTTTTAAAATTGTCAATGCCCAGTAATTATTGTTTTAAGTTTTTTTCAAATCTTCGGAAAATTTAGTTTAGTTCTACTAGTGAACATAAAATGCAATGTCATATCATCAAGAGCAAATAAAATTTTGTTTTTTGGAAAATGTTTTTTTAATGCCTAGATTTAAAATAAAAGGTAAAGAGTAAAAAACTCTGTCTACTCGAAGTGCTTGGACCTGCTAGTAAGCACAAAAAAGCAAACATAAGAGTACCTTGCTAAGGTAGAAATAGAACGAGCTCGAGGTTGATGAAGTAGAGTGCTGGTGCCGGGTCTTCCAGGCAGAGGCAGCAGTAGAGTCTGGACCAAAAGAGTGGTGAGTGCCTGGACTGCCAATGCTGCTGCTTGTGCTGCCAGCGATATTTCTTCAGGGGTAGGAATGGCAACTTCAGGTACTGATGATGGCGAAGGACTCGCACTGAGCACTGACAGAAGAGCCATCCAGGTCTCCTCAAACTGCTGCCGGCTAGTCCATCCAATTAATGTCATCCTAAATATGATAAAAATGTTACACACACAATCCACCAGAAAAATGATAAATACATTTTAATCATTAGTTTTTCAGCAAATTTGCAGTGCACAGAATAGGAATACAGCCTGTGTCCCTAGGTTTGACACACAGAGGAATCAATTTTTACTCTTTCAGAGATCAGGATTTGCTTGAACTGAAGATTTGCTCACATTCCTGTGTTACACATATGCAATTGGAACATCAGTAAACATTTCAATTCCACAGAGCACTTTGTGAGGAGAGATAATTAACATATACAACATTACGCATAGATTAAGTTCTTCACTGAGACAATAAGGTGATATAACTTTGTGAAAACATTTAGTTCCCTGAGTGGGAATTAAAACCTACACACCTAAGGTCCAAGTGATATTGAATTGAGGTGTTTTTTTTTTGTGCAAGTGATATTTTCACAATAGTTGTCTCGTCACAATCTTGTTAATATATTGTTTTATTAGTTTTACAATGCATTTAAAAATATAGCACAAGAAACATAAATTATTACTACCTGGATACATTAGATGTGAAGATAAATATATCAGGATACTAAAATGAAACAGAAATCTAAAAACAACTTTCAGAAAATGAAGATTAATATTTAATTCATACCGAAAAACTAACTGTTGCAAGATATCAATGTCTTGTAGACAGTCAACAGGTAAAGGTGGAACAGTAGTTTTTGCAGGTCCTGATAATTCAGGAGTCCAACCTTGATTCCATACATCAGGAGGAGTCACAACATATGAATTAACAAGAGGCATTCGAGCAAAAGATACTATCAAACTTCTAAAAAATTAAACAAAAAGTAAGTTATTAATACACAAAAATTTGTTTTAAGGTAATGCACAAAAAATAATAGAAAAAAAGAAAAAGAGACTTACTTGGTTGCAGAAGCAAGGAATGCAGGAATGTTCTGCTCCTGATACTGTGATTTTTCCAACCAAAGGACCAGAATAGCCATTTGATGGCATGCATGAGCTGCACATATGGTTTCAGGATCTTCTAAAGCTCTCTGTAGACCTATATAAAAAATGAAGTAGAAATTATTTGAACAAACGAATAGCAAAATGTCATCAAATCCACAATTGTTTTATAACAGATTGTAGAAATATAAAAATGTACAGTGGCCTAAGCTTACCCCTGCCCAGATTTAAGTAATAGCCATAGTATTGTAACCAAAATTGGTAAGACAAAATTTTTAAGGCAGGACAGGTAATGTTTTTCTTTCACACAACCAATCATGGTTGAAACAAAATAAAAGAGTTTAAACCATGTGCACTATATTAAGAGCTAGAATGCAAAACCATTTCAAGATTTATTGAACTTAACACATACATGTACTCTTTAAGCTATTTGTTACGTGCTGACACTGTTTGGTTCAAAATACTCTATATCCTGCTGAGAAAAATGGTCTTTAAAATAAGAGTTTGTTCCAAAACCTATTTTATTAAACTCAATTCTAGGAGAAAGGAGTGACTTTTTTATGTTGACATTATTTATCTCATTCATATTATAATGAGTGCTATTTTCAACTAAAAGTTTAATCCTAAATTTTAACTCCTTCACTGTTTTTTCCTTCAACGAATTCATAAAATTTGATGGCTGGTATATACAAAATGTGGCATAACAATAATGTAGTGAGTGTTTAGTAGTAACTAGCATGTCCTTCATTGTGACAGCTCATTCATTATTTTTCATTCTTCTAAAAATAATAATAATAATAAAAATAAAAAAAGAACAAAATATATTTATATCCATAGATTTTTTTCAAATTAAGTTGCAACCAGTAAGAGTATAAATTAATTTATCCTACAAGATCAAAAATCTGTCAACAAAACTTCGTGAAATTGAGATCCTCAAATAAATAATGGGCAAATGTTTATAAATGATAATAGTATAAGGGCTTTGGCATAAGAGTACCGAGACCAGAAACAGAGGCTACCACAAATATCATGATCACAACACAAGGTGCCTGTGTGAAAGACTACTACAGGCAAGACAACAATGCTACATCATAATATTCTTGAAATATCATGAAATCTTGATTAAAGATTATAAATAGATAGTGGTAAAATACTTGTTGAGGTACAAAATACTCACTTCTTGTTACTAATCTTTAAATACTGTGCAAACATAGTGCAAATACAACTTTCAAAGGTATATATTGGGGGGAAAATTGTCGCACTTTATTCCAATCGATATAGTACACCTATGTATTTTTATTATTTTCTATCCAAATAAAAATAAAACTAGCAGCAAACAAGTAACTTCTCATACTACAAGTACAGTAGCTCATAGAATAAGAAATATATTTCAAATTTTCTTTTCTTTGTGACCTTCCTATGTGAAAAGTTTTTCTTCTAAAAGTTCACTTAAACAGATATAATGTGTTTCGCATGTTAGCTCTTTATATATGTATGTAATGACAGTAATGATGTAAAATTAATGATATACAATTAATAGAATTATACAAAAAAGATAAATTGATCCTTTAATAATATTAATATATTAAATACAAAACTATGTATTATGTATTACAAAGCTTAGATGAAATTAAAATAAGGAAGTTAAGAAAATGTTAATTATTAATCATACTGAGAATGCAATCACTTGTAATCTAATCTGGAGATAGTTGGAAAAATTGATGAGGTCCTACAGTTAAAAGAAGTTCCTTGTTGAAAACTAAAAGAATTCAAGAATAAGAGATCTAATGTTCCTCTTATAATATGAAGTATTGAAATATGAAATAAAAAGTAACATTATTAATATCCTTCGTACCTCTATAAAATTCTATTTAAGTTAACATTTTCTCCCATTATCATTTAAGTCACTGTGAAATGTCATCTGACAATTTCATACTATAATATTTAGCCTCAAATAATTATAACAAAATAATAATATATGCACAGAGAAAGAAAGAGAAAATGGGGAGTAGTTTGAGTGTGTACCATGAGGTGGGAGATCTGGAAGACTTTGGCCTTCCAAAAGGTAGCACACAAGGCTCGTTAGGGCTCCAACACCTGATGTCATCCATGTAACGTAGCTTGGCTGCCCCAGAACAGATGATAAATTAGGTTCCCGAAGAGTGGCTTCAGCACATGCTAAGCATTCTTCAAGGCGGTGAGGAAGTAATGATTCACCAGACTGTTCTGAAGAAATTCGCACTAAACCATGAATAACCTATAATGCACAATAAAAGATATTTTTCCAAGGGTGTGTTGTGTTTTTATTAGAGAAAAAAATTGTTGATAATATTCTGGAGGCATTATGCACAGGGAAGATTTCTTAGCATAATAAATAAAAATGTTTTTTATATACCTCTTCACTAAATTATTTTTTTATCATCTGAACTTTTGTATTAATATGTGATACTTACTTACGGAGCATTTCCTGATTCAAAAACATTTTGTCTCTCAAATTTCTTTTCAGACTTATACTCCTCTAGTATATTAAAATAAAATGGTTAAACCATTTTAATATTTTATAGTCATACCTTAAATCATTAATAGAAAATCTGTACCAATTTCATTGTTAGATTAACATGTCTTTTGGAGATACAAAACTTCTAGTAAAATGTCATTGCAATACAGGTTCGGCTGTTCTTTCTCTGACGAATATATTGATTAAAATAATGCAATTTCTACCAAAGTTTTTTAACTCAATGTATAAATATATCAGTTATTAATAATTTTTGATTCTGTAATACGACAAAGAAACTAAAAACTGAAGATAAGTGACCACTGTTTTCTTTAGTATTTTACAAAGCTGAGAAAACTATTACTAGTTACCTTCACTGCAAGATTATCAGTTGTTAAAATGAAGGCACGAAGCTTCTTTGTTTTATGAAAAAGTGTCAGCAGAAATAAAAAAAAAGGTACTAAAGAATGGTAAATTAGTGACAGATCAAGACATGGACTCCTATTCTAGATACTCTTTGTAGGACAAAAGATAGATGATGGATCCAGTGATAACAGATTCAATGTCTCTTCCATTCAACATCAGTTTAACAGTGACAGTAGGTATAGAAGCAAATGAGATGTGAACTCAAGTTCCCACTTGGAGTACACTCCTTAGATCAATAAATAGAAACCGTTGTTACTATATATCAAGTAGCAAAACACACACACACAAAAATTGCAAACACATTGTTTTAAGCAGAATAACATAAAAAAAGATACCTCTAAACACAGCACACCAAACCTAGCTAGGTCTTCACAAGCACTGGGTGGCACAGGGGGCCACCCTCCACCCCATGCCAAAGTAGGAAGAGATTTTAGACATCCTGTTACAGCTGGAGTTATCTCAAACAAATGTGTAATAAAGCTTGCATCCTCCAATAATTGCTGCAGTTTTAATGCGTATTTCGCTTCTTTGGCAGTAGGTGTGCGACCAACAGGCCAGAAAACCTGAATAAAAGAAAACCTAACAACACTTCACACTTAACAAGAACCTATAAACTATGTTTGATTATAAACAATTAGGAAGCAACTTTTATGGCAAAAACCATTGAAGAAGGTAATTAATATTAATACCTACAATAAATTCTTAAGAGGCATTACAATTTAATACCATATAATATAATATGACCTCAAATATAGTGCGATCCCATGCATTTTGAAGGAAAATTCGGAAAGAAGAAATACCCATATTATATTGTCCTTTTAAATTATAGCTTTCCTCCTAAATCATGAACAATGTAAGTACTTTTTATTCAAAGTTATTTTTCAACAGTTAATATTACCTCTATCATCATCATCATCATCATCAAATAGATGACATGCAAAATATCACAAGTGTTAATTACAAGAATAGCTTTGGTGCAAGGGCTATTGAGGCAGAAACACTGGCTACTGCCAATTTCACAAATATTGGAACACAGTGCGAGTGAGAAAGAAAACTCCGGCAAGACAACAATGCTTCACCGTAATATTCTTTGAATACCATGAATTCTTGATTAGTGATTATTAATAGTTGCGTTTCAACAAGCAATAATGCTAAAATGCTTGTTGAAATGCACAATATCCAACTTATCTTGAAATACTCGAATATAATACAAATACAACTTTTCAAGGTACCTATATTGGGGAAAACCTTGCACTATATTCAAACCAATACGGTAATAGAAGTGACATTAAAAAGGCAAACACTCAGGAATAAAACTAATTTATTTTATCAACAAAATTATATCACTCCCATTTCATTTTTACTCTAAAAAACAGGAATAAAAATGGGGGCATGAGAGAAAGAGTGTGAATCAGAATTTGGAAATAAAATTTTTACCCAACAACTGTAATTATAAGTAATAAATATATTTCTAAAAAATTCTGAAATTGTAGACAACTCTTGAATTATTGCTGTATTTTATTAGGGGTTACTATCTAAACATATAAAATGCTATCATAATGAGGCTTTAAAAATATTGGCAAGTAATGTACCTGATGAGGTCGTGGTATTAGTAAACAAATGTTGTTGACTTGTTCCAATAAACACTGACGAGCTGCAGCATACAAAGGTGATTCAAGACTTGTAGTTTTCTGCTGTACTTCAAGAAAACTTTCGGTAGAGAAACTTGCTTTTGGTTCTGGCAAACTCTGATAGGCCTAAAAGAAAAATTAAGGAAGGAGTTTGAATTAATTGGCTCTTCCTCACTTCAAATAATTCAATGACTGCATGCATACCTGTAAAGTGAGTAAAGTGCCAAGTTGAATGCAGTCTTGTAATAATACGATATTAAACTCTGTACAATGCATAACTCCAACAATGTCATCAAATTCCAATTTACTAAGAAGTTGAGCCGATTCTGCTCCTGATGTGTTTTTGGAGCAACATCTGAATAACAAAACACCCAAACAAAATTACAGCACCGGAAGTGGAGCATTACAAGGACAAAATAATCACAAAAAACTTTTATTACAACAAAAGCCGATTTCATATTCTCATTAAAATAAAATGAGAAATACAATAAGAAAAGATAAAATAAATGAACCGCTAAAGAAAAAACAGTCACAAAAATTATAGTGAGATGCAGAGTATTAGGGTCAATATTGAACTAAAGCTTTATTATATATCCAGTTAAAACACAACCTTATAAAATTAAAATCTTGATATTTAAAGTGAGGAGGAAAAAAAACCCACACACAATGCAAATAGATTTTTGTGAGAATACCATACGACATACAACGTTGAATTTATACCTATGTTTCACTTGAGTAAGAAACCATTCTTTATCAAGATGTAAGGAATGTAAGCTTTTAGGGTTTAGTTCCGATGGATAAGGATCTTGGCCAGATGCTCCAAGTCTTGTCAAAACACCCAAAAGTGCACTATGCCTAAAAATAAATTAAAAACAGAGATGAAAATTTTTTTTAAGCTAATAAAATACAAATAAGAAATTATGTACAATATCGACCTTTTTTATTTCACAGTTGGAATACAAAAGAAATAATTTGTTTCACAAAATGAAATAACATTTTAAGTTAGCTTACTATGGGTATTGGCAAACAATTACTTTACTAGCCAATAATTGAAGAACTAGAATGCAAAACACATCATATCTGCTTAGGTCATTTTTGGAGAAGAAGAATGTTTGCAGGTTGTGTATGAAAAGAAATGTGAAAAATATTTTTTTATTAGAAAAGTTAATGTAGTTAGAGTATGCAGAACAATGCTTAGTATAGTGTAGTTATCATTTGCTTTCTATGCATTAAAAGTAGAAGGTGGAGGATGGGCTACGCTCTTGTACTTTGTAGTAAAGTATGTGAAGCAGATGCTAAGAAGCTGAGTATTGTATGTATAAAAAGTCACCTGTGAAGGTGATGCTTCAAAAAATCATGGTTTGGTCCATGAGAGAATTTTTGAAACATTACCTTTACCAGTTTCTTATGAATATAATACTCAGCTTCTACTTTGTATCTTCTTAACATACTTTACTACAAAGTACATACAAGGGTGTAGCACATGCTTCACCTTCTACTTTTTATATATAGAAATCAACCAACTATTACACTACATGAAGCTGAGTAAAAGTATTAGTTTTGTCTTGATGCATACCAGCCAATGTTTAACTGCAAATTTTAATTTTGCATGATGCAAACAAATAAAATTGCACAGATATAGTGTACATTTGGCACCAAACTGAGAGGAATTCTTACTGAATACAACTTGTTTTGAAGTCAATGGATACAAAGTATTTTGCACTCCTAATTTTTATGTAATTTCGAAAATATTAACAGAGTTGTCACAAAATTTTGTGAGTCACTAGTAATAAAAAATACACACTTCATAGATGCCTCTATTGATCTTCTAATTCTTATTATATTTAAGATAATTCTTTTAAGAGAAAATTTTAACAAAAACATGAATCAGGACTAACAACTAAAACTTACTTGTTTGCTAGCTGAGCTGAATGAAGTGCAACAACAAGAGCTTGTAAATCATCTCTTCCAAGCTGTGAAGTTACCTCCTCAGGACTAAGTGTAAGTAGAAGCTCAGCTCTCCGACATGCAAGAGATGCTGCAAGTCTTGCTACAGCAACATGCGGATGTCCAACAAGTTTTGGTACAAGGAATGTTAATAGAGCACCACTCTGTGATGGGTGTACACTTTGAAGACAATGCAACAACCTTACAGCAAAACTGGGCTGCAATCCAAAATATAAAGGAAATATCTTAAAAAAAAAAGCAATACAAACATCCCAGGATCGGAGAAATGCTGCAAGAGGAATAGAATTTCAATTGAGCACATCAAAATCTGCTTATAATGTTAAGCTAATTCTGAAGTAACTACTATAATAAAAAATACATCCCACAAAATATTATCAATATCAGTTACAGTTTATCTTAAAATATATTTCAAAACTTGAATTTGCATTATTAAAATAGGATCTACAGTGATCACTCAAATCCAATCCTCAAGGCAAAATAATCAACAGGACTAATAAATACCACCAGAGCTGATAAAGGTTTTTAATAAATATTGTAAGCATAAAAAAAAAATTAAGGTACTTATAATCCAATTGCTAGGTTTGAAAAAAAAATAATCAAAGATTAAAATGACAATTATGTAATAAATTTACACAAAATTATCAAAGGAGATACTTACTTGCAATAAATTTTGACACTGAGCAGCCACAGCTTGTACAAGAAGTCCACTAGCAGCACTTGAACGATTAACAGCGGCCACAAGTTCTTGAACTGGAGGCTCAACTGACAAATGAATTACTTCCTCAATATGATTAACAAGCAACCAAGTCAACTGTTGAGCATTTCCTAGATTTTCACACTGTCAAAAATTAATAAAAATGCAAATCAATGAAAAGATAAAAAAAGCAAAAAACTTCTACACATAAATGAATCAAACGGTATTACATTCAATAATGACAACACTAATCAAATGAAAAGAATAGAATGACTCCAGCATAACATATTTAATTTATGTCAAAAATGCACAAGAACCAGATAAGTGTGTGCAAAACAACATACAAAGTATTTGGAACATTGACTTCTGATAGAATATCACTTTGTACTGATCTGTATTATTCTTGGCTGTCACAGGAATGTGACCCCTATCACAAATATTGTATTACTCCATTAGAAACTTAAAGTTGCTCTCAATGAAAAGTTAGGCTTCACCCACTGACCTAGGAAATGTAATAATACAACAGAGAAAAGATCCTTTAGTGTTGCTACATCATGTTCAGATCTGATTGACAAAATACTTCAAATTCAAAGACAGTCTTCATCAAATTTTGTTGACAATTATAATCCATTTGTCATAAGTATAAATGCTAAACAGGTTTATACAAAGGGGTGAAAGGAAAGGTTTCAGAAAGGTACTTAGATACTAGTCATTTAATACAATACTACACTACTGAAACGGAGAGAGAAAGAAAATAAGGATAAGGATTACTGACAATTTTCTGATAACAACTGTGAAGACTTTTATCCTGCATGGAATGAAAGAAAACGTTAGAGTCAAACTGATTCAAAAATAGAAATTTTTTTGTTAAAATTAGTATCAAATGAAGGCAAATCATAACCAAAGCCAGGAATTATGGATAAAAAATCCAAGAGCTTCAATGTAAAAACACCTACTCCATTTAAAATTGTTTCACATAAAAATATAGTGCATATACTTACCACATAATCACAAAAGAGTATAGTACCACCTTTTCTAACAACTTCCAAATTCACACAAGGAGAAGGGCCACTTTCATCTTCTTTAGGTAAACTGGAAAATAAATGAAGTACTTAAGAGGCAAGTCTTTAAGAAATGATGTCAGGAAGAAAAATCTGAAAACCTAAAAACAAACCCTTCTCCAAGAATAGGATGAGCAAGTTGTGTGCGCATTATGGAAGCCCAAAAGCTCTGGGTATTATATCCAAGTAAAGCCAACATATAACACCACTGTACAGTCAACATAGGACAACGAGGTGCTAATTCATGGAACACAGAATTGATGTCTTCAACAGGCAGAGGGGTCACAGGTGGCTGATCCACAGATGTGTCCAGAGCTTCCATGCTATCTTTGCAATTTTCACCTCTTAGCATCTGTATAGCAGCTGTAGCAACACGACAGTAACTTCCTAAAACAATTGAAAAGTTTATTAGGAAGCTTTTTTAAAAGCAGATATTCTCAAGATACTTTTCATTTACATACCAAAGTCTGTAAAAAATATTTATCTTACTTACCTGACTCAAACATGTAAATGCAGTATAACAAGAAGTTTGAGAACTGCTCATGCAAGTACTGCCAATCTGGATTAGGTGTAGGATTTAAAACTGCCTTATGTAGATGGAAGCTCACAAGTCTTACCACTCGCAACAAGAACCTAAGCATAAAACAAAAATTGGCAGCATTGAGAGATGTGTAACTAAAATATCTTAAATCACATACATGCCTTCAACCTTATTTCTTTTAACATTTATAGTCTTGTCAAAATAATTAATTAAACACAAAAAGAATATAATATAATGATTTGTAACATTTAGTTCTTGTAATAATTAATCAAATAAATTAATTTTTAAGAATAATTTTTTTAACAATGAAATATTTGTACATGATTGAATTTAAGTCTTCAATGACAAGTTGAATAGTCATTGCATAAAAAATAGATTTACAAGCTATTTTACCCTTTTTTGATAATACATTTTTGCCTCTACAAAATAGCTATGATGATTCTTTCTGGAGAAAGTCTGGATGAAATCTTAATGGACAGCATAATCAAATCAATGTAAAACACACAATTAGAAATCCATATTGTTTTCTATATTAAAGGAAAGGGAGTATGTTTTCCAACAGTGATGATAAAATGTGCCCTATGTGCCAGTATTCTATACATAGGAAGACACCTTGAATTGGAATGTGACATCACATTACACTTAACAAGGTGTATACATTTTCTCAAAGTAATTATTTTACTGAGAAGTTACCTTGCCATTAGTTGTTCTGGAGGTAGTTTCTGTCCAGGTGCAGTAATACTGTGAGCATTGAGAGGATCTGGGTATCCTAAGGTAGGTGAAGGGGGTAATGAAAGATCTAATTCTTCAAGTCGGGCAAGGACCGTTTCTTCCTTGCCTTGCGATAACAGTAAAAGTAAAACACCCAGGACAGTGCCTAACCATCTTTGGACGGAAATGATAGAACTATGCTGAAACAAATAATTTGGTCACTAAAAAATCACAGAAAATGAAAGGAAACCAAAATTGCAATTCTATATAATATCACAAATGCTTCATTTTTATTTTAAATAGTGTAAAAAAATAAAATCATCATAAAATACTTTAGGAGTTAATACTTTAGGAGTCACTACAATAAATTATTGTAATAATTTGTCGGCCACACACTCCATTTACCTTTTTAATCATAAACTAGTTTCGGAAGCTGTTGCTTCCAAACTTAGTCCATATTTAAAAACGAATTATAACAATAATTTATATAAATACATGTACACATAAGTATGTTTATAATATTAAACAAATAATAATCCTGCCAAAAGAGAGATAAAAATAATCAAAATCAAGATTTGATTTCACTTTTTCATGACATTAATCTAAAAAAATAAAATAAAAATAAATAAAACATCAACTCACCAATCCAGGAGGGTAAGCAAACAGAACTCGAAGCAGAGAGTCCACGGGGCGCAACACATTAGGAGCACAAGCTGTTAGCAATCGATGAAGTGCTTGTTGGGCTGCTCGCGACTCCAAGCGTACACGACCCTGAGACAGCAGTGGTAATAAAGCATCAATCACTTGACGAGACCAACGTCTCCAGCGATCTTCACTTTCATGTTCACTCAAAACTGCACTAAGAAGGTCAAGTACCTAAAAAAAGGAGCAAATAAACATTAATTTAATATCTTTCATTTTAACAAACTTTTCAATCAAAAATTTAATAATTTAAAAAACATTTTCACTTTAATATTTAATAAATAATTAAAAAAATGTTTAAAAAAAAATACTTTAAACAGTAGCATTTCATTAGTTTAAGTAAGAGTTACTCATAAAAGAGTTAATATTGGAAGTATTATCATCAACGAGACTTATTCAAAAGTCTTGTTAACATTTTAAACATACAGTTGATTTGTGATAATATTTGCCCAAACTTTCTACAGACCAAGGAGAATTGTAATTAACTCAGCCAGCAACTAAATCGCATATTTATTCCTATAACACTGAATGAGCTGATTTAAAAATTTTACCTCATGATATTCAACAAGACGCAAAAGCATAGATACAAGTACTTCACGCTGAGTGTCAAGTTCCTTAAGATCAGTACCACTTCCACTTCGGCTACCTCTGGCCAAAAATACATCTTCGACAACAGGCACGAGGGCAGGGATACCTATAGATAATTATCATGAATAACATTATTATTCTTAATGATAAAGAAAACAATTCTATCATGGCTCACAAAGAATACAATAAAAAATAAAAAGGCATAAAGCAAAAAAAATTTAAAAAATATCCATAACTGGGTATTTTCACTAACTTACAAGAAGAATACTAATTATTATTAAATAATTAAAAAATACTAAAAATAATTATTAAATTTAATTATTAAATATATATAAAGATTTCTTCATCTTTGTTCCATATTGGTACAACAGACATGTATAAAATAGTGGTTCAAAATTTTTGAATTTATTGGAATCAACAAAATTTACGAAGATATTTGTTTTGAAATATATATATAATATTTTAAAAAGCTTTAAGCCAATAAACAAATGAGAATTACTACAACTAAATTACTTACAATGAGTGATAGGTGGCTGCCCAGATGCCATTAGACCATCACATAACTGAATAACTTTGGGTACACCAATAATACATTTAGAGTGATTTTTCTCATAAGAAAGATGAACAAGAAAATAAAAGATCCGTGGTACTAATTCCTCAGCTAACCTAGAAGTAAACACAAACCTGTATTTATTTGCTTCTAAAATGGAAAACTGCAAAATTCTAACACTCCCTTCACTTTAATTCTTTCTTTTTTTTAACATTTCTTCCATCATACTTGACTGTTCAGGAAACAGTGCCTTAGTAGTCAGCACTACAAACATCCAGTTGAGGCCTTCTGCAGGTAATGTGAGAGTCGAATAGTGAGAATATGATAGTGAGATTGCTGACATAATCTGCCAAGCTTACATCAGTTTTACTGTGACATAGCTCTGAAGAAGACCACAGAAGGATCGCCAAAACATAGGTAGACTGTCTATAAGATGAGGTGTGTCCTATATAACCAAGTATGTATTGACCAAGGTGGTGAAAGCCTTTGTTTACATTTCTTGCATGAAAAACAAAAAGTGAAAGAGGATATATTAAAAATTAGAATGCAATGTGTGTTATATTCATTTCAGAAGATACAAATGTTTGGAAGTTAAATAGGAATTGAGGTAATGTGAAATAATCCTTTTTATTTCATGAGTTAATGAATTTATATTACGTAAGGTATTTTGAATCGAACATGTCAGTTAATTACAAATATTTAAAAAGGACAAGGTTCTGGGTTAAATTTAAAAATTTAATGGATCTAATAGAAAAAGTTCTAATGGATATAACATGTTTCACATTCTAACTCTTTACATAGTACGAGAATGGAAGCAACATGGAATGATTAGCCAATTTTTTGGTCTTAATTCGGAGTCAGCATTATGGCCAGCATTATGCTCTGAATGGTTCAACATCAGGAAGGAACAGTTAAATAGAAAAAATCAAAGAATATATGTTTTGCATTTTCAAGTATTGATCCAAATCCCACAAATAGAATGTTTCCTACTGAAGTCAATGTACATATGTGGGGTTCAGTGCATGAACAAAAAGAATGTAATTAATTCAGATTTGTAGCAAGTTAATTATTTGTTTCTCTTCATTCTAGAATAAAATTACATATTTCAGTGAAAAAATGAACAATTTTACAATCAGAAAGTCAAGAGAAACCAACTTTAGTTTTATTTTTACATAAAAACTTCTAAGGTGAAAACAGCAGGGTCAGGTTTACCTACTGTTTTAAAACGATAGAAAGCTTAATTCTTGGTTAACTTCCTTAAAGCACCCAAAGTTATTAATTCTAAGGGATGCACAGAAAGGAGTGGATGAACAAAACTGAACACCCTAGAAGCTTAAAATTTTAAAATTTACTACCCACTGTTTATTCATGTACTTTGTGTTCAAGTTCATTCATTTACGTAGATGTATGTAAACGAGTATAATATTAAAATTTGATAAGTTGAGTATAGTATTAAAAATCATGCACACGTTTATTTATGTACTAGTGACTTTGCTCTTGTGAATTTGTAATATGTCTGCAACTTTATTCTTTCTCATTGATATCAATAATTTTTTCGATAATAATTTTCAATAACTTTTTATTTCACGCTCTTCCCAACCCCCACCTCTAGGGATGTCGAGCACCTCATGTTGTCTGAAGTGTACATAATGTCATTGGAAATTCTGAGATGAATAATTATTACACAAAAACCATGGACTGGACCCTAATATGGATCTGTTTACGTTAATTTTATGTCTTGCCCTTCCCACCCAATCTCTGAGGATATCGTGCCCCTAAGTGATCTCAACTTAAACTTATTGGCGTTGGAAGTATAAGAATCTCATCAAACCTAATACTATGGATCCAGTGCAATTTTCATATTTTTATATCTCAAAATTAGTTTTCAATTATTTTTATCAATTAATCCACTTTCACCCTCCCCTTTAAGAGGTGATAGTGGGGATTTTCTTCCATGAGGTCTGAATTTAGACTTGCATGATATCAGGATTTCACAATCAACTCTGCGACGCCGTAAATTATGGACTCATATCTGGTATCCGTCAAGTTTGATAATTATTTCATGGCATCCTCTTCCCTAGAGGTGCGGGCTTTATACATGCTGATTGTGGACTTGGGCATCTTTGAGAATGTCACTACTAATTCCAGCGGCTCTGAAAACTATGATCTCATCACTAATATTGGTCACTTCCAATTATTTTTACATTTCACTCCTCACATCCAACACAAATATTTTTTCAAAAATATTTATTCTTTATAGGGGGTTATCATGTACTTATGTGACAATGAGAGTGTCACTTCATTTCAGTGGTCCTAAAAATGATTTATTCAACACCAATATCAGTTGTTTTTAGATTAATTTTACCTGCCTCTCATTCCCACCCCTAGCCCAAGGGTGTTAGAGGTACATTATCTCTAATGTGGACTGATTGTGAATTTATGATGCATTGAAGGCATCCTTATCCTACTAAACAACACTGAAAATTATGGTTTCAATTTTAATATCAGATTTCTCCACTATTATAACATGTCATCCCCTTCTCACCCCTCCCTAGGGATGCCAGGGATGTCTTACCCACAATTTTTGTTGTCCGATAGTCATCTATATATCAAGTTGAAATAGACAATACTTTGAACAAATATTACAACACACTTAATTAATAAATTTAGTATTTATGTTTTGCTGTAGTTATTTATAGCAAAAAGGCTTTAAAAACAAGTGGAATACTCACGGAATTTGTCCCTCTTCAATGTATTCAAACTGTTTCAAAACAAAACCAATGAAGATCTGGTCAGAATCTAAGAGACAATAATTTACACGAAGCTGCACCAACTGGCATAGAAGGAGCAAAACACGGCACTGGAGTCTCACATCACTTGTCACTGTGTATTGCTGGAATGAAAGGAGAACTTCAGTAAAATAACTAGTCTCTAAAGTAGTATAAAAAGAAAATTGACTTCAATCTATTTCTTTCTCAAGTAAGAAGTTAGGAAATTAATTGCTATTGAACACTTCCTGCAACGCTAATCAAAATCACATGGTATTCATGTTTAAGCAGTTCTTTATTAACACAAGCAGTTGAATTAGGTACTGTTTAATGAAAAACTGTGTCCAATGTAAATATAAATGCTATAGATAGACAGCTTATTCCTTTGACAATTTATGTGTATCTCAATAAGGTTTTCAGTTTTATTAGAACATGCATTCTTGTTAGTTGAACACAAATTAATATATAAATATAAATCAGAAAGGATCTACAATGAGCAACAACAACAAATTAAATTAACTTTTTCTGAAATTAAATCTCTGAATAAATTTAAACCATTCTCACATAGTGTTGGCTTTTAACTCAAACCAATCTGAAATCACATATTGCATGCATAAAGTTACTTTCCAGATTACATACTTTTAATGCCTTTATCACCATAGGTTCAAATAATCGTATGTAGGCAGCAAGAGATGTTTTGTCAGTTCCTCTACTGAAGCTCCTGATCATAGAAGAGCTCTTTCTATCGGCTTTTCTGCGCAAATTATTCCACCTAATCACAATAGAATAAAAGCATTGCAACACAAAATTCCTAAATTAAAAAAAAAATCCTTATAAAATATAGTAACAAGAATAACTTAGTAAAATAACCTTTCATGCTCAGTTAGTTGATATTAAATACTTGTAGATTAATAACTGATACAAGTTAATAAAATTACAAGTAACATAACATCGTTCATTGAAATATATTAACAAAATTATGAGCTATTCTCTCAGGTAACTCACAGCAACCCAAAGTTTTAAGAGACGTTAGGGAGTTTTTATTTAATATAATGTTTACCCATAATATATTTTTATACATTAGGCCAGAAAATTTAAAGTTTATCCCTGAAGAATAATGACTTAAGTACTGCTTTGAACAAAAAAATACAATGAACAATAAAATACTGCTAATATTTTGTTGGACACACTCTTCTCAGACATAAAATAAACCTGAACTTACACAAAATAAACTACTAAAGAAAGTCCACAAGGAAGAATGTTGGGACCTTTTGTCTTTTATACTTTACAAGAGTGTTTTATTTATTTTATACCAACTGTTTTGTTTCACAGAAAATACAGCTATATTTGTCAGTATAAAAATAATGTAAGAAATATAACATACAATCCACACAGTTAAAACTAATAATTGACTGTTTAAAAATAGTCTACATTTGAATGTGAAAAAAAGTTAAAATAAGTTTTGCTTGGGCAATGTATGATACCTGATGAAACTTAATACATGAAAATAAATAATATCATTAGTCAAGTACCTTCAACAATACATCTAGACATCAACATAGATCAGTAATAAAATAAGTATAATGGAAATTAATGAATATAACGCAGATAGAAGAGTACAATTGACTGTTTATTATGGACCTTTGAATAAAATGCCTGGAGAACATGTTAATTAAGTATTAATATGTAACTTATTTTTTTACAATACATTTATTATTATTGTTAATTTATTACTCAACAGTAAATCTCAATGTTTGCTTGGGATCTCCTGCAATACGAGTAATTGTATTTTTATGCAATTTTTGAAGATGTACTTTAAACATCCCCAAAACATCAGATAAAAAATATGACTGATTCTTTTCTTTCTATCAGAAAAAAAGTTTTATTATTTTTTTTACAGTTGTATATTTAACAAAAATTAGTTTTATTTCCTTATGACCCCACCTATTTTAAAATATTTAGTACAATCACAATTTTTGTAACTCGCAAATATGCTAGAAATTGCAGAAAAATGAATATTTTGACAATACCATATGAATAATAGCAACAAAATATAATATATTTGATCCCACATCTTTCTATGTAACTTTGTTTCCTTTCTTTTCTTAAATCATGGGAGATAATAGGAGTCAATATAATACTCGTTTTGACACACTATTGAGAGGTAACAAGACGGGAACAGCCTGTTCCTTCTGTTCCATTAAACAATCAACATTGGTATTATTGTGAAGTATAAATACTATTTTGTCACTCTTTACAATAAGACGAATTGCATCAAACCAAGAAGGGAAGTTAGATAAAACCTTGAGAGTGTTTCTGAGAGGCAATGCTTTATAGGCAGTACTGATTCTTAGAATACAAAATTTCAAGATGTTGACATCTATTTTTCAAGTTGGAATTAAGTCAACACCATCACAATGTAATTTCAACAGGATTCCATGTTCACAAAATCAAATACTTCAGTAAGATCAAGAAAAATTTCTTAAGTACTATCCCCATGGGAAAGAGAAAAGGTACAAGGAAGAAAATACAGTATTGTTAGAGAAGGATTTTCTAAAACTAGAGTGATCATCAAAAATACTTGCCTATAAGATATATAAAAGGATTAGATATTTACAGTACAATTTTCCTCAGATTACAGAGAAAATAGGGAAACAGAAAATAGGTCAATAATTTCTAAGATTGTGTTTCTTTCTTGTGTGACATTGTGTTTCTTTAGCTTTCTTAAATATGTTAGGGAACAAACATTCTGATTAATGAAAATATGTATGAGTGGATTTAATATAGCATGAGAACAAGATTTAATAATAAATATGGGTATCTCGTCCAACCCAGCTCAAAAAACTGTTTTTTAATGAGCTATGTATTCTCAGAACTTCATGATACTTCATCATTTTTCTTCTGACAAAGTTAGTAAGTGGCGAGTGTGTCTGTAAAAGCTATAACAATATTTTATTATCATTACTTGTGACTCTACTGTAAGTTACCTCAATAGTTTTGTATTAAAGAACAGACTAATTTTAAAAACAATTTTTCTTCTCACTTACATAGTTCGATCCTCTCTAGAATCCATCCGCACATCATATCGACCAGCTGAAGAAGCTATATGCTCCGTTAACTGTTGATATGGATGATGAAAACATACACTGTAAAATCCCTGAGGTTGCAAGTGTGTGGTAGGGGGATTAATTATAGAGTTCAGTCTCTTTTCCTCAGTTTCATCCCACTGAGCACTTAAGTTTGTTCCAAATAGGCACTTTAAAAGCTTCAGAAGACAAAAAAACATGTTATTGATTTTTCTTGATATTTATGAACTTCTAAAAGAAGTGTTTTCAACAATTATATGCCAGATAAGATAATTGTGCATGCTATTCCAGTCTCCTGAACATACCTGTTGCACACATTTTACGGTAGCAGTAGGTTCTATAAGAACTGTAAGGCGTAAATAAGCTAGGGTTTCTTCAGCAACACGTCCTACTTCCGTGATGGTAGCAATTTCAAAAAGCTGAGAGAGTGCTTCTAACGTAGTCCTCAACAAGCCAACAAATTTCTCACTAGCAGTTGCATCAAGAGTAATCTGAAAACAACAACATAGACTGAGCTATGTAAAATTTACCATTACACTGGATCTCAAAGAAAGATGGAACTCATTACAGTAAAAATATAATAACAAATGTGAAAACAATTGAACTGAATGTTTATTTTAAAATCATTAATATTTTTGGATTTCAAGAGAAAAATTTGATATATCTTAAGAGAAGTATTGTTAGGGAAGTAAAAGGGAGATCTTCAAAAATGTAACAAAGAATTTCTTGTACTCAGACATTGGGACAAATCACAAAATTCAATAAGCCAATAATATTACACCAAAAATGCTTCTATTGTGGCAGGAAAAGTCTATTCCAATCAAATGAAGAATATTCAGAATTTCCATTTAGAATACAGATATAGCTCCTTAAGAAAGCATCTTCTCAAAATGCTATCACAAGGGTGTTTGAATGAATAATGCCATTCTGCCAGAGACTTACTTTGTAATTTGTATAAGCACTTCGGATAACTTCATAAACTTTTAAATAATGAGGACAATTTGCAAAAAAACCCACAGATGTTCCTCTAGTACTGCTGCTACCAGTAACACCTCCACTGCCAGAACGTTTGTCATCAACCTTTTCATCCTTTTCTGGTAACAAAAAATTTAGCATATTAAAAGTTTTGGGATTTATAGTCTACAAAATGAAGGAAGACAGTTGGCTGCCAGGTGATTCCCTCTTGCCCTCACTTCAATTCACGCACACAAACAAAACAGGGACAACAAAAAGAAGAAAAAAATTAGAGATATTCCAAAGTTGAGATTGATGGCAACGAAATGACCTCCTTAAAAGGCATATAAACAACAGTGATTGCTCAAATTTTTTTAATCATTTTTCAAAAAATTGTGGGTGAAGTCACAAGAATTGAAATTTTTACCTTTAACTAGTACAGTTTAAAAAAATAAGTGAGTCATATTGGTTGCCAATGGCCAATTAAAATACTATTTATTAAATTAGTTTACTGTCCTCCATGAGGTCATATGCAGTTTGTAACGGCTTTTTTTTACAATAAAGTTTATTATTATTATTATTATTATTATTATTATTATGTGTTTGTGCAAGTGAAAGTGAGGTTGAGAGATGGTTTCCTCAGGTAGTCAGCAACCTTCCTTTGTTGTACAGACATTAGGTGGCAAAAAATAAATTTGCTAGACATGAAAGACAATGAATATATATTATAACAAAAATGAGCAAATGGAAGACAAGTCATGAAAAAGCAAAAGAAAGGAAGAAAAGATAATTTTATTTTGGAATTACAGTTACAGACATGGACAACTTATCAAATGTATATGCTTGTACACTGCAAATCATGTTTATGTTGTGGTTATTCTTGCATATGTTTTGTTGTATGATCATTATGAATATTGATAAATAACATTAAGTTATGTTGCTACATTGGAGTTATTTTACACATTATAATATTTAACAACTGATCAAGACACAAAAAAGGGTCAAAAGGTCGTGTGACCCTTATATGAAATTAGAGTTGTTGTTTTTTTTTTTTGGGGGGGGGGGAATCTTACAGATATTCAAATTACACAAATATGTTACACAAATATATAGTAACTCATTTAATTCATATGTATTAATGATAATTTTCTTGTAACAATATATTTTTGATTCACTTTAGCAAAATGAATTAAATGGCCCTATTCTATTGTACACTTTACCTGCAGATACTTTCACAGGAGAAGTTCCACGGGGACGGCTCTCCATTCCGGCAGAAGGGTCTCCTCCCGGTGCTCCTGTGCCTTTGCTTTTACGTTTGATGGGAGACAAGGAAGGAGCTGTGGGTAGAGAAGGTAGAGATGGTTTAGGAGTGGGCACCACAGGGGAAGTCTCCTCCAACACATGCACAAAGACATTAAGTGTGCGAATGAGGTGAACTAACAGTTGTTCGGCAGCACAAGACAACTGAAAATAAATTTTTAAAATAATTATTACCAAATACCATTTATTTCTCTACATTGATCACAACATAAAAAGGGGATAAAAATACTGAAGAATGAAAACAAACTGAATCATGAATGTTTGACAAAGAAAATAAATTTCCATCTAAATAAGGAAATGTAAATGGGCCAAATGCAGGAGATGTTACATGTGTGATTTAAACAAACAGATGATGTGAATGTCCAAGACAACTAGAAAATGATGAATGTCAGAGGTAGTTAAAGTATCTTGTTTATATATAAAGAATGTGTTAAATATTATGAACAAAGAATGTGGAAATATATTAACTATAATTTAATACACTAAATACAATTAATTTAATTACAAGTAAAACATCTTTTAGCGACTCCTATCTTCACTAATTATGATCAAATGAAGTACTAATTTAAGTTTCTAACACTAGTTAACAATTTTATAGTAATTTTAGACAAAAAATTTGCCATGTAATTTCTCTTCATAATTCTCACAAAATTAATATAGATGAAGGGCACAAAATAGTTTTTTTTGATGATCTGAGAGTACTGAAAGAGAAAAGTATCTCAAAGATACTTAAATTCATTTCTTTTTAGGCTTGGTCTGCATGAATGCTATGCAAATCTTTGTTGTGATTTAATTTTACTCAGAAACAGTTCCTTATATAATTGTACTGTATAAAAAATTTATTGGTATATAACTGAATTGTAATAATCAATGTATAAAATTAAAGACTGGAATTTTATATTTTTGAAGTATAATAGACCAGAATATAATTATTAAAGTACATTATTAAATATTAAAAAAGAAACAATCGCTTAATAAAATAATTTAAAACTGATAAAGGTGTTTTTGGAAGGAGGCATGAATATTACTTCTGCATCTTTTTGCCAGGGTAATGTTTTCAAGCCTTAAACTGATATATTTTATATAGATCATGGAAAAGTACTTGCACATGAAGTAATGAATAAATTTACTCACTGAAAGACACTATACTCTGCTTGTTAATGCTTCCCACATTTTCCTCCCTCCTCTTAATGCATGTGCCATTTCTATAAACATTTCCATGACACATCTTTTACAAGTTCATTCTGAACGTAACCTAACTCAAGATTGATGGTGGATAATGCTTTAAAAATTGTTTTACTTCAATAGAAACATTTAATTTATTCAATAGCATTTAAAAATTCAATCATGAGAACAACAAACACCAAATATCTGGGTCTTATGTTCAATGAACATCTGAAATGAAATGACCATGTGCAGTACATTACTAAAAGGAAATATCACTTGGTATTAAATTGAATTGAATAAATAAATAACTCTTCATTGCTATCAGCAGACTTGTGTTACTTTTTTGTAGTAGAAGAGAAGCCACACAATTAATCAGGGACTCTTCAAGAATTTCACAAACTTGTTTTGGGGCACTTCAAGGATTACACAAACCTGTTTATCTTGAAGAATACTCCATGGAATCTTCTGATTATCATTTTCATTGGCATTAATAGAATGAAGTGACCAGACTGAGAGACCTGAAAATAAAGAAATTTTTCAACCAGGTGTCACAAACTTAAAGGAGTGTTTTATGTGTTTGGAACACAACAAACATTTTTTCCACTCATCCCATTAAAACAATTTACCTGAGAACAGATTACCAGTAAGATTTACAAGCCAGCACTGGCAACTCAAATCAAGTGGTATGGGTGATGCAGTCAGTAGAGCTAAGCTAATATTAAGAAGTCCAGCAGCAGGGCTAGCTACAGATTCATGAGGAGCCTGTGAAACACCACTATTAGATGACCGTTTGGAGGTTTTCTTTGACTTGGTTTGAGAAGCAATGAAACAATTCCATGCTCGTGGATGTAGTGTAGTGAGGTACTCCTCAGACAATAAACTCAGAGCTTCACAGCTACCAAACTATAATTAACAAACAAATTTTGTTTTTAAGAAACATGCACTGACATTAATTTATGAAAAATTTAAAATTTCCAAAGTGCTACTTTAACAAAATTATAATTGAGGAACACATACCACAAGAAACTTTGAAGATGAAGTGAGAAGTGCTTGTACTAAGAGATTTATTAGTCGAGATAGAGCAGCTTCCAGGGCTGGACTTGGTTGGGGAGGTGCACAAGCACTGCTAAACACATCAAAAGGTGATGGTAAACTATTGATGTTGAGATGTTGTAGTAAGCAAGAGTTCCCAAAGTTGTCAATGGGACCAAAAGCTGGATTCAACATTTGAGAAATATATCTTGTACTGTGTAGAATGCCTCGAGCCGAAACAGAATCTTGATGTGGATGATCAGCGGGAAAGAAGAAATTAGGAACAATTCTGAGAAAGAGAAAAAAATTAAACAATGACAAATTCTTTTATTTGGTAAGATATTAAAAAAGAATATTATTAATAATAATTAATCAACATAGATCCACAAACAACTCAAAATTATAAGTATTTTTTTAAGAAACTTATCAAAAAAATAATTTGCCACATTTTCCAACCTTTCTTCTTTTTCTAATTATCACTTCATAATTTAAAATATGATAATTCTTCCTCAAATCTATCAATAAAGACAGCATGAACCAAAACTTAACAATAATATTTTAATTTCATAATATTAATAGGGTTATTTTCTTTAATAGTGCATGGTGCAGAATATCCTCGAAAGGTTAAGATACTCCAAAGAAGAATTAATTCAAGGGTCTCACATTACATTTAGCAAACCATACGCCAGACATATCTACAAGTAACCTAGTAATAAGCCTTTGTACTACATTTTGGTTGAGATACATTTCTCATTACATCCTCTGTATTTGAAGTAATTGTTAGACTCACAATACACTTGTACAATACTTATTATTTTATACAGTTGAATGTTACTAAATTACTTACAGTGAAAGACCAATTACAAATTTTTAATACAACAAGAAATGAAGTTGATTGGAACACCACGCCCTCACCAGATTGTGAATAGCAGAATAGTGGAGATTGAGTTATTCTCAGCTAACATTGAGGTTATGGCTCCACAAAAGAAAGCTCCCAGACAAAAGGTAAATTTTAGAGAATTAATTAAAAATACATACTGTAGGAACATATGGCAAAAATGTATTGAAAGTTAAGCTATAGAATTCTTTTCTCTTACTTTACACAAGCTTTTGCTGCAGCATGTCGCACTCTTGAATCTTCATCACTTAGTAATAACATTAAAACATCTTTCAAAACCTTCTCTTGAAAATCAGACCCCTTTGTGACTCTGTAAATAGCCAAATATGGCAATTCACTCAACACTTCTATTAGCTTTACCTGTTAGTAAAAATTTAAAAAGTCATTAAAGATTAAGAAATAAGACCCTTAAAAATCTTTTAAAACAAAATGTAACATAGATCAAAATTACATTGATCTGAAATTCAATTACCTTAACAAGCCAATAAGGATTATTTGCTAAAGAAGGTAATACTTGAAGAACAGGTTCAGAAGCAGGACTATCTACACTTTCCAACAATTCAGAAAAACACAATCCCAAAGCACCCAAAGTGTGACGACTACATACAGAGGATGAATCCTTCAATCCCTATAAAATATAAAGAGAAGAATACATAATCCTTTTTTTATAACAATATTATAATTGTTTTAATAATACAAATTAATGATTTTATAGTTATAAATAGGTCTGGGAAACAGTGGTAATTTGACGTAACCCCTTTTCTTACTTCAGAGTAAAGTGTTTTTTCTTTATGTAACTCCTACTTCTATTATACTCAACTTGTCAATGAAAATTTTTATCATTACCACATGTCTCGTCAAGCTACATCTTGCAATTCTGCTTACATTATAAATATGTGACAATTTTTTAACAGATTGCTAAACTGGTTTATTCTTCTCAAATTATTTTATACTGTCTTGTAATTCCATATTAATTTTATCTTTGAACACAAATTTTAGTGGCCCTGATGATGATGCTAAACAGCGACGTAACGTTGACCATGCAACAATGAAAATTTTAATAAAATGTTACTTCTGGATTCTATGACTTTTATTTGGATTTTGCCTACTATGAATCAAGTCTGAATAACTCAAGATATAGAGATTGTCTATAATAATATACACATATTTAGTGTCTTCTAAAAAATATCTCAAGACAATCAGTGTTTGATCTAAGTGAATTGCTAAATAGAATTCAAATAGTTGGTACTTTATTTTTTATCTAAAGCAAATTTGAACTTCCACAAAACATTAATTTGATATAAACATTATTAAATTTGGCCAATACACTAATTTTTTAAATTTATTTAGATAAACCAAGCAAAAAATAAAAAAATAAGAGAGAGAGAGAGAGAGAGAGCAAACAACAAAAACAATTATACTTTTTAAGATTCTCTAAATCAGTTTGAACACAATCATATCTTATGAACTTGTTTGTCCCGGACAAACAAGTTCATACTGAATCCAGCCGCAGAAGTCTACATTTATAGCAATCATATGTTACTTAAGATGATTTAAGAGAAATTAAATTGTGTAATTCATCTCAAAATAAACTGTGGATATTAAATTTTCAAACAAAAGATTACCAATATTCTATTCTTTGCCCAATTTATCAGCCACTGAGGACAAATTTCATTTTTTTTCTGCATTGTTAAAATGAAAAATGAAATGAATTTTAACTTAAAAGTTAACAAAGGCTATGAAAAAGAATAATATTTTATTACAATACCCAGATTTAACTGTTCTTCATTCCTACACAAAAGAAACAAAGGGAGCATACGTAGAATACTACTTACTTTCAAAATAACAGAAATCAAGGTCTGCAATGACATTTTAGCACAGTTATCTTGTTTAGACTTCCATTTGGAAAAATGACCACCATTTTGAATGTGCACAGACTTCAACAATGTACCAACTAGAAGACTAGTAATACCCCTCAGTTGAGGATCTGAATGATCAGAATAGAGTAAGATATCACTTAAATATTGGCATTCACCTGTGAAATAATAAAATCTGATCAGATCAGAACTATTACACCTTAGAAGAAAGAAAAAGATTTAGACTTACTGTCTTCAATTCCTGTTTCTGTGGACGAACACCGATGGTCTAGCGGTAGCAAAAAAAGGTGAGGTTGTAAACGTATGCAAGCTGTTAGACAGTGTAAAGCTAATGCTTTGCTGCTGACCCTTACAGAAGAGTCCGGCATTACATAGCCAGGGGCTCCAGTTAACAGGAAAACTGAAGCTAGATGTCGTGCGCAGAATACCAGTGGCATATCAGCATCAGTGAAAGAACCAATTTCACAGAGCTATAACAATAAACTGCAATATTAAACTTGCACAGATAACATTAAGGAATCTTCATTTTATTAATTTATATTCCAATCATCTTCAGCTACTTTACGAGGTTATAGGGCATATATTGTTTTCTAGAATGAATGTTAATGTAATGACTGTGTTATAATATCCACTGAACATTTTTACTTTGTTATTTACTTTACATTTACGTGTATAAAGGAAAATAAATGATTTTTTGAAAGTCATGTATAGAATCCATGTAGAAATCCCAATTTACCATTATTTGCATTATTTTGTTGATTTGGCATTATTTTGCAATTGAAATATCATAGTTTTAGGATTAAATAGGTCAAATATGAGGTTACCAATAAAAATATTTGAAAATAAAACCATCATACTCAGAGGATTCTGTTTGTTTGTTGTTGTTTTTTTGGTGGGGTTTTAGGGCTTGTCAAGGTCATTAGAACCCTCGATTCTGTTTGACTTGCCTACATTTGAGTCATGAACCAATGGTGTTTCTCCCCATTCAAATTTATGTATCAACTGTGACAGTCGTCCTTGGTATGGGGAAGATCTCGGATGGAGTGTCCCTTTAAGGAGTGATTTAGAAGGTATGGAGAGGTGTGCTAACATGGGTTTCCAGTTGAAATGTGTCAGCTGCTGCTGGGACTTAGAAAAGAGATTACTTCACCCCAAACATCTCAATATTGAGTATCAAATTGACTAGGAGATACTCTACGGGACCATGGCTCAATAGTCAGGAAATGTTACTTTATACAGATTCTAGTCATCAAAATCATCTTTTATTCATAATATTATTTTATTCTACCAAATTTGTTGAATGTTTCTTTAGTATTCTTGTTAAAATACTAAACATTCATAAAAACATATTCATTCAATAAATATTTTATTTTACTTATTGCTCTAATATACAATTTACAATCGTACCTGACTTGGGACTGTGTTCTGTAATGAAGTTGGAGAGGGTGAACCACTAACATGAGAGCTAGTAGTTTCATCTCTCGACTCTTCACTCTGAATCGATGACTGGACAGACATGCCAAAGGATCTTCCAGGATGGCTTGGAGGGCGAGCAGGGAGAGTGACTGTCATCATATCAGTGAAAGCTTCAGGGTCATCATCATCTAAAATAGCAACAATACCTTTACACACATGTACTGATTTAAGTAATATTTGAACACATACATAAATAAATTACTATCCCAGCAAGCACCTTTAATTTTTCCTATATGAATGTTGGAATACTCTGTTCCTCTACCAGAATCATCTGCAGCAGGAGAATAATTTGAACTATCGTCATCCTCGACAGTTCCCAAAGATGGATAAGGATCTCCTGAAGTAGAAACACTATCCCCTGATGTAATGCTCATTGGCTGAACTTCTCCCATCCACCTTTCTATTGATTGAGGTTGCAAATCTGGGTCAGGTTCCGAATCTAACAGAGAACAATCATCTCCTCCAACTAATGAAGGTGCCACACTCATTTGACCTTTAAAATAAAGCAGAGATAATAGATATTAATACATTAGCAATTTAATAGAAAACTTTTATTAACTTACCATATACAAAAATTTGCACTAAAACTACAAGGTGATAGAATACTTTTAATGTTCTTGAGTCAAAGAAGAATGAGAGCAAATCATAAAATAAATCAATACTATTCACTTTAAATCTATTTTATTCAATATGTTCAATCTGCCTCTGCCTTAGGGACATTGATCAGAATTGATGGGATTGTCCCTTGCTTGCTTTTGGAGAGTAAATAAGTTTATTGTCCTCCACTTGGTCATATGCAGTTTGTAACTGTTGTTTTTTGCTAATTTATTATTATTTTTACAATACATCATATCATAAGGATTGTAACTAACTCCTTGTGATTACTCCATGTGCAGTTACAAGGAAAAAATATGTGAATAATCATATCCTTACATCTGATGAGGAGGGGAAGTCACAGCTATAATTTAAAAAATTTTCTCAAAAAATTCATACAATCAGATCATTATTAAATTAAAGTAAATAATTTAAAATGAGGTTAAAAGAAATCAATGTTTGTATTTTATAGATGCAATATAATGATTTTTCCTTTTCTGTACTGCTTAAAAAAAAAATAATAATAATACAAATCCCAAGTGATTATATGTAATACCAAACTAGGTTTTTCATAATAAATTCATAAAACAATTACTATATACAAATACTTTCAACAAAATTTACATTTTCAACATAATAAATTACCAAATTAACAGTGGTTAAAAGCTTAAACTATATTTTAAATTATAGTATATTACAGAATAACAAAATACTTCTTTACATATTTTAAAGGACATTTCCTTCATCTTTGGCAGAACTACATTGGATCTTGGAACTGAATGCAATATTGTAACAAATGATTAATTGCACAAATCAATTCAATAATAATATTAGGCAAAATTTAACATTGTCACAATATTAACACAAAAAACATAAAAAATATAGTAGTTCAAAATATTATAATTTTAATATTGTCAATAAAAACTATGGCAGTAACAGCACCTTTTTTGGCGAATCTTTCAAGAAAAGAAGTAAAATTTATTAAAGATCCCACAGAAAATAAGTGATTTAAATGTTAGAATACATATACAAGCAAATATATATTCAAAGAATTATATTTTCATTGTTAAATTTGGAAATCTTAAATGTAATCTTATATTGAGGAGTTTATTCAGGCAGATTCATTGGGCACAAAATGAAAGAAAAGTTCCTCAAAAACATTAACACATACTTAAAAATTTGTAATGAACTATAATTTCAAATTCTAATAATCTTCATATAATGTTAATTTATTCAGTTATAGATTATCACAAAATCTTGTCAAAAATGATTGTCTACTAATGGTACTACAATTAAAATGTTTATTGCCTGTGGTGCAGAATTATTTTCATTAACATTTCTTAGTAAAACTTTTAAGTGTATTGTTTTATGAATGTATCATGATATCAAGACATAACAGTGAAGAATTCCTTAAGAATATAATTTAGGTTGAAATATTTCGAGAGTTAACCATTAATAAGAGCTTGTTGAGCAAAAATTATTACATTCAAATAAAATCCATTAAAAAAATCATAAACAAAAAAATGTTTTGAATATTATAAAATTTAAATATGTTTAAACAAGCACCACAAATTTTATAAAAACATTATTTAACAAAAAACTATGCACAGAATGCTACATAAGTTAGGGTTCTCTTACGCAAAGTTATAATACATTCAGTGTTTAACTTACTCAGAGATCGTTGAGTAAGCTTGATGGCATCACAAATACGACTTCGTGTAATCCCCTCCGATGACAAGAGTACTTGCAGAAAGTCTGGCGGTGGTGATTGAAGAAGTTGTTGCAAGGTTTCAAGAGCAGCTACAACCACATTGTGATCGTTACTGTTACTGTAGTGTAGGCAGAGTTCATAAACCTAATTTTCAGAGAAATCACAATTTATGAAAAAATATACAGCTAATTGGGCAATATTTCATAAGTAGATAATATTTTTCATACAGTACAAATGTGTCACATTGGTTATTCTGGAAAAATGACTAAAAGTAAGATACTAAAATAAAAATAAATGTACAACTTGCTGTTAACGCTAGGAAGATTCCCTTCAATTATGTAATGAGATTCAATTGATACTTGTGTAAGTTATATGCCATGTTCCCTAATACAAATTGTCACCCAGATTACACAATTAGAAACTTGTTTTTTTGCAACACTTACTTGTATCATACGATCTACAGAAGGGGGAGCTTCCCTATGTGATCTTCTCACTCCAAAGCTACCCCTCATCTCTTCCTCGGCCTCAGCAGCAGAAGCAACATATGGTAAGATTTGTCGTAGACAACCTAGTACTCCCAAAACTGTACTCATAGGTTGATTATCACGCAAAGGAACAACAGAATCTGGAACACAAATGGAAATCCAAATACTTATGTACAGTACATTGCATTAATTAAAAATAAAAACAGCATATTGATAAAAATATATTATAACATTCCAATTGAATACAGAGAAGAAAAGGGCTCTAATGACCTTGACGTTGGCAAACCCTAAGCTCCATTAAAAAAATACAGAGAAATAAAATTTGTTTTTATTTTCCATAGTACACTCTTACAAGGGAATGGTAAGTGGAGACATGTTGAAACATACAAAGAGTTTTTTCACAACAGAAAGTGTTCATTAGTAGAAGTAAACAGGTTATGTAATAGCTGCTGAGTACAGCGGAAAAACTTATAAATGCCAAAAATCCATGATTCTGAAGAAAAAATGTACATCCCCGCAACAGTTGACATCAGCATCACTACTGATAGCTATATAATTTTTATGCCCCCCTGATTACTGTGTTGTTTTCATCTTCACTGGAATCCTACGCTATATTTTACATTTGGCATAGTTATACTGAAGCCAAGAAGTGTTTATTTTGTTGAGAGTTAATTAATTACTCTGAAGACACATGATTTTATAATTATGGGAAATTAATGAATTAATTCTCCATGTTTCATCATAATTTATTGTCTTTTGTCAGTTTGTGTCACAATTATTGTTCAATACACTCTTGGACTTACTTTTATCTACATATGATTAAAAGCTAAAGACAAATGTTCAGAACAGTTTAACTAAAATCCTATTTTTAGAAAAAAAACAACTTTCATTTCTTGACACAATATTCCATTTACTTGATATTTATTATATTTCTGCAACTTTTTAGAGTGGAATCTTAAAAATGCTGCAGAAGCACTTCATAGAATATCCATACTAATATATAAATGCATAACGCAAAAGTGTGTCTGTCTGCTATCTGATCACCATTAAACCACTGAACCTATTGTGATAAAATCTGGCAAGGAGATAGTTTAGATGTTCAGGATGAACATAAGGCTAACTTTAATTTTTTAAATGTATGATAAGAATGTTTGTTTTGACAATAAATGTTGATACAATAAGGAAAAAGAGTTTTATTTGCTTACACTGCCTAAATGGTTACATATAGGTGACAACGTCAAATGGCAGTAATGTTTGCCTCAAAGAAGTCGGCGACAGCATATGTCTATCTACAAAGATTAATGTAAAATATTGACAAAATGTTCTTAAAAATAGAAGTGTTAAAATACTTCAATTTAAGAAGGAAAAAATCAATCATCGTCAAGTTAATTAATGGATTATTTGTTTGTGCATTTAATAAAGATAAAAAACTCTTTATTAAAATTGTAAAATTTCGACGAATAGTTAAGATTTTACAAGAAATTTAATGAAACGGTGCAGCCACACCATTCCTTGGAAACAAAAATTCAACCGGCGGCTCCCGTGAGATGGTGTAGTGTAAACAGTCACATTTTATATTCAATTTGTATTATTATGAATTTGAAAAATTAGGATGCTATGTTTTACAAAACCAGTAAGTAAAAGTAATTTTTATCTTACAATATATAGATTTTATTTTTTCCTGAGTAGAACAAAAATTAGTCTAACAAAAATCCTGGGCAACACCAGGTAATCAGCTAGTATCTAATATATGACCCTAAAATCTAATGATTTAGTTGATGACAACACACAGGGAGAACCATGAAATTTATTCCAGAATCAAACATGTAAGAGCAATATTCATATCAAGAATATACCAGCACCAAAGAAAACTTTCAGAAAAAAAATTAAGTGAACACGTGTAAGTATATGAATAATAAAAATTCACTTACCAACAAGTGTGTTCAAAACATATGATACGAATACATATCGTTTCCTGCAATGAATACAAATTGCAAGGATACTACAAGCTGCAGTCCTCCGAACAACAGCTGACTGTGATGACAGGTTGTGTAAGAATGCTTTCAGTAAGCTCTGTAACCCAATTCACATGAAGACTTAGTTACAAAATTAGGATTCTTAGAAGAATAGTATTTCTTCTTGCATCAATTGTAAAACCATACTTTTTAAGTATTACACAGAAGTTATACACATCACACAAGTTAAATTTAAGAGAAAAAGATAAAGGGAAAAGATAACATAGTATTTCATAAATTGTACACCACTGAATTATTCCACTTACAAGTACAATATATAAGTCAATTTTATATTAATTATTATTTAGAAGTATAAAATATTTTGATAAACAGAATTTAATAAGAACTGTGAATATGAAACAAAATTTTCCGTTTCCATATTTATAACAACCTCAAATCAAATTGTCACATTGATATTTTAATTCCAATTTAGCTACACATTCCAAATTTTTGTAAATACTGTAATTGCAGGTTTCCACCACCAACATATAGCAAATATTTATTTTTATTCAAAGTATAGTATAATTTTTGGGGATTATTCCATACAGGGCATCCAAATTTTCAGGATTCTAAATATAATACTTAGGATAATACGTACATCCCTGAAATTCATTTAAACCTCTGTTAACAGAATTTAACATCCTAACTCTCATATTTACATTATGGAAACAGTGGTGTCTGTAGGAGTTAATTACTAAATAAAGTGTTGATCTTGCTTTATAAGAAATGTTTTTACTCATCAGTATAACACTTAATAAAGTTATATAATCACCATCCAAGCATTTCAATTCAATCATCACTCTGTCAAAAAGGTCCATATTATTCAGGAATCATTCAGAACAATTGCCTCGCAAAAGAAATCACGAAATTGAAAAATATCTTGAAATGCACCTAGTTAAAAACTTACAAAATACAAAAATTTAATTTCATGAATTTCTCACCCTTAAATAAATTTTGAGATACCAAAGAAATGTTATTACCTTTACATCATTGTCAGTGGTAAAATTTCCCAGGGCACTAAATATCTTTGGAATAGATGCCGCTAATGTTTCTAATATTGGCTCCTCGGTCCGTTTTGCAATTAGAACAATACATGGAACAAGGTTAAGAACATATGGCTTCCCTTTTTGAGGTCTGAAGCAAATAACAAATAACATGATGTTATAGAATCTTCATCATGCAACAAAATAGAAATACAAACATTAAAAAGATAAAAACCTGATCATGTGACAAAGTTCTGCAAAACGCCAAAGAGCAGCACGTAAAGTTCGCGCATTTCCATTCTTTTTTATTTCCTTATGTAATTCAACTTGAATCTTGACTACATTGCTATCAGCCATAGCCTAAAATAAGTTTATAACACAAGTAGTATTTCACTATGATGGTGATATCTGTGAAAATTTAAAAATACATACTCGAATAATTCTATTAAGACTTTCATCAGCAATCATTCGAACATCTGAATGAGAATCATCACACAGTTGGAGAAGAATTTCTATAGCTATACTAAGGAGGTGAGAAAAATTGGATGCTCCTTTGATTCCTGATTGACACATTGTATCAGCTATAGTCAGACAATGGGCAATCCTTTCCTTCCTTCTGTAAAATTACGGGTATTAAACAATGCAAACAATTCATAGATTAAGAATAAATATGAATACAATATTACCTAAATGATGAATCATCTGACATTTGTGGTGTCAGCTGAAGGATTTTCAATACTTCTAAAGCTTTGACTAGTTTTTCAAGTGATGCCATGACTTGAGATGATGAAGGAATAACTAATGTCTATATTTTCTCGCTTTCTTTGGTCACCAGACGTAACTTTTCATTTTAAAAATAATTTCCCTTGAGCGAGGAAATATTTACTTACTTACGATCGGATGACGCCATTTTTTTCAAATGGTGACACTAGAGCCATCTACCTGTGACAAGTGCTTTTCATATCGTTTCCAGTGCGGCCATACGACTCAGTGACTGACAGCTGAAGCGGCTTTTTTCTCGACTGTTCGGTATACGAGAACTGTAAAATGATAGACTTTGCCTCAGAATATGGAGATAAGCACATGTTTTGAGTTACTCAATCTTTTAAACTGCAAGCATTTCGATCTTCTAGTACCGTGTTAATATTGGAATATCCACCTGACAGGCTAGGCAAGTTTCTTTTAATCAAAATTTATTTCAATTGATCAGTCCTAACAAGTTTTCTCATTGACCAGCAAAATTGGACAGCGGTAAAATTTAAAATATTTCCCGAGACCATATATTAACACTATTTACAGGCCCAATAATTCCATACTGAAGTGACCTAAGGTATGAACTACTCTGTTTCCACTATTAACACCATAGGATGCAAAATTGAATAAAAGGTACATCCTACTTCAAAACATTTATTTTTCACCGAAAATGATAATCTATCAGAAAAGTGCATTACAAATAAAACAAAGGTTAGTTTCTCTTAAAAAAAAATGTAATTTACAATAATATAAATCTCTCAATACAAGATACACTTCATTTGAAAATCACAAACTACAATAGAAAATAAATCATCAGTTCCAAGCAATTCAATACAAATATGCATATTTAGGTCTAACACAAAACAAAGTAAGAATCAAAGATTTTCTATTAGTTCACAAAACAAATACAGCATATTTTCTTCCTAAATCCTCAGAAAGAAAATTTTACAATCCCAGTTATTCAAGATTGATTGAGTTCAACATAATTAATAAGACAAATTCCATTACAGTTTATACTTTACTTCCATTTCAACCACAAAAATAATTAATCGTCCAAAACTAAAAAATTCATTATGTCCTTACAGAAAGCACTAAGATTTCAATATTAAAAAACTAAACTTATTTATTAATCAGGTAAAAAAATCTTTTTTTGTAAGGCATGTTTTCTATTGTCACAGTATAATTAATACAACTCAATAATTAATTTGTAGTTCTTATTACAACAAATTAAAAAGAATTATTAGCTGAATACAGATACATACAGGAATGTAAGGAATACTAACATAACAAAATTACTCCAAGTTCATTTCTATTATCACTCTGCAGTACTTAATAAAAAAAATATCAGTAATCACTATAACTTACTACATACATCTGTATTAATAGCTCAACCGTCTAATATTCTTACAAACACCGCTTGTTTCAAGAAACAAGCACAAATATTGAAGACTTATAAAGGTTCTGTTAATGTGGCAGATAATGAATGCCCAAACAGTAGCAGCAACGTAAGATCAATGCAAGTCTACAATAGATATACAAACATGACAGGAATTCATTTTCAACTTATCTTTCACAATGACACATTAATTTAGAAAAGCTATTATTTGATTCCTTAAAATTGCAGCACCCATTTTGAAGCATATAATCATTATAAAATAGAAGAAAAACTAGCAAAAATTAGTTCAGAACTTAAAATATAAGATTAGCAAGTACAGAAATATTTTAGGAACATCAGATATGGCTCCTTCACAAACAAATTTGCATCCTACACACTATTAAGCAATATTCTGACTATCATTAATAGGATTTCTTAACACCACTAAAACATTAGTAATGATTTAAGATTTCTATAATCTAGAAACAGATCTATTTTTCTTGTATGTGTGCACTTCACCAAGTTTCATTTCACAGAAAAACAAGTTCCTTCATTAAACAAAATTTTTGACAAAAATTTAATAAAATCAATGCAAATTCAGTTAAAATAGATTTTGACATAGTAATATACTAATTAAACATATTCAACACTAATTTGAACACTTCAATTTCCATGTAATCAAGAATATACATATAAAAATACTTCTTATCCCATAATCTACCACAACTCGCCATCCTTCTCCTTAGCTGGAACTTCAATAATACGAGGTTTATCAATGATTCTTGCAGAACGGTTGCCCTTTTCCACAATACCGATAATCCAAGCTTGGTATCCTTCTTGTTTTTCAATATCCTTACAATAGGCAGCAGCCTGTTCCCTGGGCAAACAAATCAGCAATCCACCAGATGTCTCAGGAGAATGTCCTTGCAGCAGCTGAAACATATTACCACAAGCTTTAGCAACAGCTGCCATTTTCGCTATAACAGGCAAGTTATGGATAACAAATGAAACTTCATTCTTCTGATGACGAGCTAAATTTTGAGCATGACCAAGAAGTCCAAATCCAGTCACATCAGTTGCTCCATGGGCATTATATTTGTGCATTAATCTGGCAGCAACTCTATTTAAGCGGGCCATAGAATCCATAGCTCTCTGGTAAGCTTTCCGAACATCTTCATCAGAGACAACAAGCTTAATGCGATTCCAACGTTCTGGTTGCTCCAACCACTGATGAGCATTAACAGCAACTTGAGTACCCAGTGGTTTTGTCAAAACCAAAACATCACCAACAACAGCATTATCAGGCACTATGTACTCATTAGGCTGACATACTGTTGTTCCAACACCACCAATTGTGCACCATGGATTTACAACAGTCTGCCCTCCAGCTACAGATGTACCAGCTTCCCAAGCAGAATCTTTGAAACCTCTCATAATAAGAGGAATAACAACATCTCTCTCTTTCTCAGTCATTTTCGTTGATACTCCCAACAACATAAGCATATTATCGCATTCTGTGACACCCATTGCATACAGGTCACTCAATACATTGGCACACGCTATTTTACCCATCATATAGGGATCATCAACTACGGGATAGAAGAAATCGGTAGTTTGAACTAGGCAAAGCCCGCCATGCCGCAAAGGAGTTACGGAGGCATCCATTCCAATTCCAATACGAGGAATATGTATATGCATGAAATGGGCATGTTCGTCCTGAGTATTTGCCTCATCTTGCTGAAGGCCCTCCAAGAGTTTCCAAAGAACCTCCTGAGGGGCCTTACACCCTCATCCTTTAAGATCAGCAAAACGAGTGAGCCGGAAAGTGGCATCCAACTCATGTGCAACAGGATCGAACGGCCTTCTCAATGCAAATGCATTTGGATTCCCTCCTAATTCCAACTGGGCAACTGACAAGGCATCTTGAGAAACATTAGTTGCTTGTAACTCAGCCATACTCAGATGATCACAAAAGTTGGTAAAAATGATACACTTTCAAACAAAAGCGGACACTCAATCACATTCAATGCTTCCAACCTCACAGCGGCTTGCAAGATGGCGCAGGATAGCGACAAATCCTTGAACATTAGAGCGGCAGGTTGCTAGCAACCACGCCGCGATACGGGGTGCGTTCTAAATGATTACGAAGCATTATTTTTCTAAGAGAAAACATGTTATCAATATTCATGCAGAAATTACGTAAAAAAGTGAATAAACTAACTTTTTTGTTTATTTACGAACATTTAAAACCAAAATTCATCATTAAAGTCAAACATTAGGACAATATTGAAAGGATTAATGAAGCAAAGATAATATATAAATTATGTACAGAAAGATTATTCATGCAAATAAATGTGCCAGGAATGAATAAAAAATATATTTAAAAGAATTTGTAAATTAAATTTGTTACTTTAAGAACCCTTGGCAATTTTATTCTGCAATTATCTGCAACTATGAAAATTTATTTAATGAAGATTATTGAACGCTTACACAAAACGCCGATCAGGTAGTGGTCAAATCATTTACTCTATCGTATAATTATTCACTAAATACAACATTTAAAACCACTTGTTTGTAATTTATAAAGCAAATAAATTAGATTACGGCATTTTATATTCTATTGATGTCGCTCTTATTGTAATAAAAAAGTGTAACACTGGAGAAAACTTGATAACGTAGTATTTTTTCAGCGGCTCGTTTAAACCGCAAGTGTGGATGAATTCGTGTGAAGATTAAACTCTGTTCCAACTCTGTTATTCTTTCCCAAAATTGTTCGCGTTTATTCTATCAAGATAACTTGGTTTAAAACTATTGTTTATTTTCATTCATATGGACGGATTTTCATTAATATAATTTTGCGATTATTAAGTTCTCTACTAGTTATTACAGCACTATTGCAACGATAGGAAGCAACATTCGCTCGTTTCATTCTATTTATTGCCCGAAAAATCGTTGTTAGAAAGGAGCAGAAATTGTCATGCCAAAAATGTATAAATTTCATTTCTTAAATGAAAGCAGGTCCCCTCCATTAATTTGTGGGCCCCTTTGCCAGGGTCCTACCCTAATCGCCCCAAAAATTAAAAATAATATTTGAGAGGACTCTATTCCACTATGACAATAATTTCAGTAGTGCACACACTAATAAAGAGACCAGGAAACTTTTTGGAGACCTCCTATTCAAGCCACACATGAATGTGTTCGCCTGCTGAGTTTGAAACGGACATTTTATTTAATAAGAAGCTCAGGTATTGATGATAAACTATTACAATAAAGTTAAAATATAGTTATGTTCAATTTATGCCTTTATTTGTAAGACCCATTTGGAGGCTCCCTAGAGAATGGGAGAGGAATACTGCCCCCAACACCCTGCCTAGGTAACACTTCTAAACCATTATAAATAGTTGATAATCATTCTATCCCATAAGTATGAATAATATAGGGCAGTAAATTTTTGATGCAAATAATTATGTCTTTCCATGGTTTTAATACCTTGGTGGAATTTCTCACCTTGCTCCTTGCTCTCAACCAAGGAAATAGTCAAGTTGAGAGTGCAGAAAATAATAAAGCTTAAAACCTGAAACTTATATGCAAAGTTTTTAATTTTTTGGAGCATTTTTCTTCAATAGCTATGTAATTGGAACCCATATTATTTGCGTACTATTTTTAATAAAATTTTAAAACATTATCCATGTTTGATGTTCTGTACTTGTCATCTTTTCATCACACTTTTCTGCTGTGGTTTATTGCCCAATATTAAATCACTACCTATAAACATTCCTTTGCTTTTCCCTTCTGACAATGACACACATATGACAGACTTGATTTGTTTTTTTCACAAAGTATTTATTCATCCCTTTTTGCTGCCATATGTATAACAAAATGAATCAGAACTCCTTTGAAACAGATTCTTGATGTCATTAATGAAAGTAACAAAGAGCAATTAACAAAAAGTATTTCAATCCGACACAAAATCTCAAAATACACTGTACAATCTTCAGTTATTTCTAATCACAAACATTGCACTGCAAATGGGTATATCTCATCATTTGATATATTATTATCCTGATAGAGATGTCTATAGGTTCTTTTCTAAACAATATTCTTTTTGATTCAGTAGTTTTGAATCAGTTTCTAAAAACATAAATTTGCTTATAGTATTTCACTCAGCACAAATTTGACAAATTTAGTTTTAATGATTATAAAATATAATTATGTGATAGAGCAATATAAATTCTATTCTTAAAATCAGCATGCTCCAAATACTATATCATAGTTAATATCTTGCAAACCCCAAAATCATGTCACCTTGTGTTATCAGCTGTGTTATTTGTGAGTATCCTCTATATGGGCCATCAAATATCATTTTAACTTGTAAATGTAAACATAAATATTATCTGAAACATTTTAAAATAAATAAAGGTTGACATTGATGAAAAAAAGCTCAAAATTTAATTCTTTTTCATTTGTTGTAGTGTTGGATATGCACTAGTGCCAACATGTATGTATATGGGGGCCTACAGTGTTGGGACCTACAAAAATGTCTTATGCCACTGGATATAATAAATATATTAAGAATTCTTTGAACATCATATTTGGATTATTCAAGTTTAAAATGTTAGTTGTAGTTTTTATTGTTCAATATGCAGTCTATCAAATGCAATCAATCTATATAATAATAAGTTAAATATAATAGTTCATTCATAAGCATGTCTTCAAAATACTTAATACTTATTTTATTGTTTGCAACATTTTATCTGTAAAACATTTCTTACAACTGTCAAGTCTTGTAGTTTTGGACTGTCTGTTTTTTATACATAATTTTTGTCCTGTTCATGATATCATTTTGCTGTATTTAATAATAATAATAATAAATTTATTGTCAAAAAAACCGTACATACTGCATATGACCACGTGGAGGACAATAAACTAATTTACTCTCCGGAAGCAAGCAAGGGACCATCCCATCAATTCCGATCAAGGGCCCTAAGGCAGAGGCGGATTCAAAAATTTTAGCAAAAGTTCCTAGATAAGATAAAAAGTTAGCTGCGAGTTATAATACATATATAATATCAATATGTTCGTAATTTAACGCAAATATGTTTGTAAATTTACATGTACAAGTTATTATCGAACTGTAGATTATTCTGAGTATAGTGTTTAAAAAATCATAAGAGTTGAAAAAACACTAAATTCACGATTTATTGTTACAATAAACACACCCCTAGACAAAGTGTAGAGAACCTGTATACGAAATCTGCCTCTACCCGAAGGAAAAACGGAGAAAAACACGGGCCAGGATGGGGCTACAGAATTAATGTACACAACCGTGCCAAAGTTGAGTACACATAAAACTAAATGAATGTGAGCCATACGGCAATGTGATTCCTTAATGTGATTTATTTTATAAGACACCTCCTTTGGCTAACTTTGACTGATTTATTGTCTTATTTTCTCTCTTTATTGGGTTACTAGTATCTTGATTTAATAGTTCATTGTTTATAAGCATTGATTAAGAATGAAAGATATTCAAGCACTCATGGGTGTAATTAGGATCTTTAAAACTTGAGTGTTAAGAATTTTTATCATTATCATAGGAAAAGGACAAAAATTTTAAAGTTGTATACTTACCTGAGTACCATCAGGCTGTTTGAATTGAAATGACTGGAAAATTTAGTTTCATATACAATTAAAATATCATTTTTATTTTATGTAAACAAACTTACATTGTAGAGGTCTCTTTTAGCAAAATAGATTACTTTATTTGTCCTCATAATGATAATCCATGGTTGTTCATCTTTGTATTAAAAATTAACTTCTCATGTTAATAAACTGAAGTCCAGTAAAAATTTTTGCGGAGGAGCTAGACTGGATAGCATTATGCCAATGCTTCTGCTACCAGTCTGAAGTTGAAGAGTGGCAGCATTAAGAAAGAAGTGGATGTCACTAATTGAGGAAGTTTGGGTTCAACTGCAGGGTACAGCATTTGTAGAAGAAGAAACTAGTCATTAATTAAGATCAGTTAATTAAATTTCAAAGAAAGAACAAGAATTCAATAATGGAAGAAGAAAAATAAATTGATTTAATTTAGATAGATCATTTGTCCATTAGATGGATATAGTCCGAATTTTAGTTGATAGAGATCAATGAATTTATGCCTCCACTCTTCTGAGCTGCAGTCGGCTAGTGACCTTACAGGTTTCATTTATTGGACCAGCCAAATAATCGTAATTTTCAGATAAGCCTAGAATTTCGGAAACCTACTCCATCTGTCAGAATGTGATCCCACTAATGTATATGACTGATAATTCAGTCTTTAATGGTATTTTCGGCCATGAACTATTTATCTGATTTTTTTCATTGCACTGGATAAGATACAGAATATATCTGAGTAAAATTTATTATTCATTTATAATTTCATGGCCAATCCCCAGAATTCTACATTGTTGAACTCATGCCTTTCTCTACAGACCTCATGACAAGAGCGAGAACCAAACTGCGCAATTTTGTTATACAAGGTGTTTGTTATACAGAAAAACGGGAACTTTTGACAAACAAATAAAAATAGAATACACGCAACGACAAAAAATTTTATTGACAGTAATTGAACCACTATAACTTGCCTTTTAAGAAACAACAATCCAAATTATCAATTTCTGAAAATTACATCCTGCAGATGGTGTCCTTGTCTACGTATACATTCTTCTAATCTGCAACATCAACAGCCAGGTGAAAATTGCGACAGACCAGGACTTTTGATTAATATATATGAGAATCCGTGACTAATCTGGGATGAGGGTTTCGAACTGGCGGGGTCACTGCGGCGGGGTCACTGCGGCGGGGTCACTGCGGCGAGACGTGGAGTCAGGGTATCCACGCCCTCCGAAGGTCAACGACATCCCACGGCGGTTGGTGCTGAATTTCTCCTCATTTGTAAGATAATTCTTCGAAGGGCCATTAATGGTACCTTATTCGCTTTATAGTGCGCAATCGAAAATGTCATCAAGTGATAACTAAAGCATGCCAAAGACTCTTGTGGCAATTGTGACTTTTATTGTTGAGATGTTTATGTGAAGAAAGGTTTAGATAATGAACTATGGTAACACTTGTATGATGATCTATGCTACAGAATCATTAACTTTAAAATCTTTTCAAACGATCTCATTCCGTTTAAAGTGATAAATGTAGTGATAATGAAACATGTATAACTTGGTAGTAATTAGTTGCATATTTTTGGGAGGAAGTGTATAAATTGGAATGGGAAATTGTGAAATGTAGTGTAATTTGGGTAAGAATGATTAAACCAATATTTTATAAAAGCTGTTTCCTTTAAGAAGGATTGGGGTGTATTTCACGTAAATTATCGGCCGAACCCGATCCTCTCCTTGCCATTGTATAGCAGGAGGACGTACCTCATCCCTGAGAGTACCTGTCGAATGGGCTATGTAAGTTTAATTTTCAGCCCTTCATTTTTTCTATTACAGTATATATGACCATACGTGTTTTGTGATATTTTTAATAATTAAACATTTACAGTTGATCATTTACGTAAATATTATAGTAAATAATAATAATAATAACAACCCTCCCAAGAGACACCACCTAATCGAAGCACTGTCCGTGCAGGTGGCGAGGGTTTGCGTACTCCACTGAAGTTGAGGGCTATGCCGGCAGTAGCATAGCTACTGACAGGGTTTCCCATGCCGGACAGGTCAGAGGAGAAGTCAGACGAAGTGTGTTTCACAACGACCTATCTTACACCCTGGGTGGATTCCATTCCTCTCCTCTTCCATATTATTCCTAACTCACCCCATTTCTCCACCCCCATGTAACCTTGCAGGGTTGGTGTTTATTCACCGAAGGATAGGTGGCGGCTGCCGATAATAGCTGTAACCCATAGCAATATGGAGCGAATTAGTAATGATAGCCTCAGAAAACTGCCGCTGCCAGTGGAGCGCCCGGGTACGACTAGAGCCGCTGATAGGCGTGATAGCATGCGAGTCGTCGGTGGTAGGGTTTTAATGAACCGGAACCCAGTCGGAAAAGAAGCTACGGCTCCAGAAAAGTCTATCGTGGTCAGCGATCTGGCAAGTCCACCTCAAGCCATTCCGTCTGCGGGTTTGTCCACTCAAGCTCAAAAAGGGACTGCACGTAGCGGAGACCGAACAGAAGTCACACGTCGAATAAAATGGTCTCGAGAGATAGATATAGATGTTATGCGAGCATTTTACCATGCCAACGACTGTGATCACAAACCACGAATAGGATATCGACATCTCCTTCATCAGGAATTTAGTAGAATGCGGTCAGAACTAGAATAAACTGAACATAACATCGAGGACGGATACAAGGCAATTGTTAATATAAATTACCTGTCAGTAACTGAACTAGAGGAAGTACGCATGAAGATTGGTCATGAACTATACCATCACCATATACTCCTTCAAAACCTGGAAGCCCCAGAACCTTCACATGAAATAGAACAGGGAATCATTAACTGCTATTGTTGATAATGAAAGAAAACTTGAAACGTCCAATCAAGGAGCAATTCCACACAACTGGGATGAGACCTCAGAACGGTTATTCAGTCTAAGGGAACTCTACCGTGGCACAGAAGCTTCCAAAAGGCCTCGTACTCCAATATTAAAGAATATTTCGAAAGCAGAGACATTTATCACTAAAGTTAATATCATACTTTCACAACATCTAAAGGGATGTAGTGATTTGGTAGAAATTATGCTATCTGTATACATTGCAGCTGTCATTGTCATTGAAACTAATGGACAAAGAACTTACCAGCCTAGACCACACTCATCGCAGAATAACAAAAAGCGGGAACCATCTTCGAAGATCAGACTGGAACAAAACGATGCCGAATTTCGAGCAAAGGCTGGCTTAATCTCCGAATACTTGAAACTGATCCGCTCCAGAAAACTGAAAAAGAAACTAAACCAAATTTGTTCAGAAGCCATGATTGATCTAGGTGACATGACAGCCACCAGAATCTTACAGAATTGAAAGATGTTTTCAGACAGAAGACGAAGTTGGAGGGTGCGAGGTTCAGACGTTACAATGAACTGGCTAAACTGAAGCAACAAAATAATGATTTCCATAAGAACAGAAGGAAATTCTTTCGAGACTTGGAACCTGGGTTGCAGGTGGAACCGAAACTATCGAGTTAGATTCCAACAAGTTACACGAGTACTGCAGTTCGATATGAACTGAAGCCAAGTACTACAACCAAGACGCAGATTGAATAGAACAGTTGGAAACTCAGCTCTCAGACTTACCAGATATGACTGTTAATGCTTTCAGCGCAGAAGATGCACTGAAAGTAGTGAAGAAAACCAACAACTGAAAAGCCCCGGGTCCCGATATGATTCACAACTTTTGGATTAAGTCCCTTAAAGCTGTGCACGAGCCTCTAGCTTTCGCTTTCGCCGAAGCTCTGGATGACCCAAAAAAGGTTCCTCTACATCTTACAGAAGGGAGAACCTACCTCCTGTATAAGAAAGGGGATTCTTTTCAGCCCGAGAACTACAGGCCCATCACATGTTTGTCTGCATTTTACAAGGTATTCACTGCTATGATAAACAATAAAGTCTACCATCATAATTAAGATAATGAATTGATAGCTGCAGACCAAAAGGGTAGCATCAGAGGAGCTATGGGGTGCAAACATAATGAACAATAGACGCCGTTATCTTGAAGCAGACACAATGTAAAAAGAAGTCTTATCCTTCTACACACATGCTACATAGACTATTCCAAGGTATTTGATTTTGTGCCACATGATTAGTTGACCAAGGTTCTGGAAATTTACAAGATCTGCCCGAGAATCAGGAATCTGCTACGAGTAATGATGGCAACATGGAGGACATGCTGGCAATGTTGACACTGGCTCCATAAACATCAAGCGTGGTATTTTCCAAAGCGACTGTTTCTCTCCAATATGGTTCATTTTGGCTTTAAACCCCATTTCTACATTACTTAAAGAAAGTAATATTGAATTATACAATCAGTTCGGGAAAGAAACAAGCAAGATTGAATCATTTACTCTTCATGGATGATCTGAAACTATTGGCCGATTCCAATGAAAAGTTTCGCTCATTAATGGGTGTTGTGAAATCTTCAGCGAAGACATAAAAATGAGTTTTGACCTTGATAAGTGTGCCACTGAGAGTATACAAAGGGGCAAAATGGAACTAACTGGTGAACTTATTGAAGGAATAGAGGAACTAAAACCAAAAGATCTATATCAGTACCTTGGAATACCACAGAATAGCAAAATTGATCAAGCTAATCTCAAGAATGAATTTAGGAAAAAGTAACTAAGGTACTCAATACTAAATTGTCTGGGGCAAATAACATCACAACCATCAATACCTGAGCCATTCCTGTTCTGACGTACTCCTTTGGCATAGTAAANTTAAAAATGGCACTGCGGTCACAAACTGTCTCTTATACACATCTAGATGTGTATAAGAGACAGGTTGCACCCAAACTCTTCTACCATTATGCTGTACTTGTCCCGAAAGGAGGGTGAACGTGGGTTGTTATCCACAAGTTATGTAGGAATCAAGAAAATAATCTTAGGACCAAGTTCATGCTCTCCAATGCAGAAATAATGGTGATGATTGCAAAAGCTGACGACTGATATACATCCCTTAACCTAGGTAATACTAATCAGCAATGTGAACCAAAGAGTACGAAAGAAGTTGGAAATAAGAAATGGCACTACATGGAAAGTTTCTAAAGCTGTTGATGTAGATATGACTGCGTCCCTGCAATGGATCAAGGATGGACACCTTTACCCTGAATCAGAAGGGTTTATGATGGCCATTCAAGTTATGAGGACATGAAATTATGAGAAATATCCTCAAACTCGATGTTTCTGATTCATGTAGTAAATGCGGAAGGCCAGGTGAATGCATCGAACACATAATGGCTGGTTGCTCTTCTCTCGCAGAAAATGCTGATTTAAGCAGGCATAACCAAGTGGCCAAGCTAATCCATCAACAACGTGCAATTACGAATTATAGAATTACGAATTATTAAAACGGGTTGTGACACCACCGTTTTATGAATACCAACCGCCAGCAGTACTTGAAGATCAGAAGCACGTACTCTATTGGGATAGACCTGTACTGACAGACAAGACAGTGGATTATAATCACCCAGATATCCTTCATATTGATAAGGAAAATAAGACAGCCACCGTATTGGTCTTCCGCTGACTCACAACATTACTTCAACTGAGTCAGAAAAAGTTAGGAAATACGAGGACCTAGCAATTGAGATCAAGGATATACGGAAGTTAGGCAAGGTTGAAATTATCCCCTTAGTGATATCTGTCGAAGGTATTTTATCGAAGAGGTTTCAGAATAATTTGGAAAAGCTGGGACTCGAGAAAAATATTATGATGGTTACACAAAAAGCTGTCCTCCTGCAGACATGCCACATCGTCAAAATTTTTTAGAATTAATTAACCACATCATACAGGCAAAGATGAATTTCCTTTGTGTATCGATAAAACCCAATCCCAGTACCATCTATGGGGTGGGTAAATGTTTCCAGTTTCTACTGAGAAATAATCCATAATAATAATAATAATAATAATAATAATAATAATAATAATAATAATAATAACACTCATCTTGTTACGAAAATGGCAATGTTGAGATTCATACCGTTACGCAAGTTTGTGGATAACTTATGGAACTTGCGCCAAGACTAACCCCTAGTGGAGTTTGTTTCGGGGCATTTTTCAGTCCCTTCACTGTATTCCCCATAATAGTGAATATCTCCGCGAAAACCATTAAGAATTTTTAACCTTAAATTTTATTCATTCATGTTAATAATGAAATATCTTGTATTTCTAGAGCAATTGACATATTAGACTAAGGTCAATTAACGAAATTCATATCTAACAGAACTGTATATTTACGAACAAATACAAATCTTCTAAATTTGAATGGAAATTTTCTTAAATGATATGACTCAATGAGGAAATGATATGACAGCACCATAAAATCTATACTCTTCTAATAGTTCTATGATCAATTATAAATTAATGAGAGAAATTATGGTTATAACATGGTTCAATAAACAACCTAATTGAATCATTAATGTAATGTTCGTAAATAATAGTTCAAAAGATTTTCATAATAATATTTAGATCATGAATGTATAATTTGCACTAAATCAATATATGAGATAATTAATAGAACTCAATGTTCATTGACTAATTCATAGGACTTGATTAAAATAGAAAAACATTTTAAATAAATTGAAAAATTACGTAATTTATTCACAAAAATACATAATAACGCCATTTTCTTCTTCTCTCTGATCTTCCGCCGTTTTGATCTTTGGCGAACCCAAAGACTGTTTCCAAGGCCTGACAAAGTATATTTTCGTTGGTTTCACTGAATTTCTCTCTCGAAGACCTGAAAAATGAGAACAATTAAATAGACACTGTTTTCTTCCGACTACGTTCACCGTAGAGCAAAGGGGGTGACAGATTTTTCAATAAAGCGATAAATATTTCAAAAACTGTTAGCTAGTGGTTTTGCTAAATGGAGAAGCTTGCAAACGATATTTCTTTTTGGAAACTCCAATGTGACACCGCACTTGTGCGTGGGGTGACGAGATTGCCCTTTGGAGTAACAAGATTGAGTGGGCCACCATCTGGAAGGGTGAGGGGGTTGTTGACCATCCCTGGGGATGGCCAAAGAGAGGCTTGGTCAACTGTGCTTTTGTCGGCGGATTTCTTAGAATATTCACAGAGAAAGTAGGGGAGGACTGGGTACGTGCCTTGTTTGGGGCGGTCAGGGAGCAAAAAGAGTTTTTTCTATGACCTCGATAGGATACTCCGAAACCAGTAATGTGATATGCAAGAGTTTCTTCCATTTGTTTGACCTGTGTTAATTATAACAAATTATTTAATACCACGTAGTTATTTCTCTAATATCAGACCAATCGGATTATTATCTAAAATAAACTGTTTTGATTTAAACGTAAAATACTTAAGTGTATGTTGTGGAGCAATCTTCTCCATATTTTATGTTAAATGAGAATTTCAAGGAGTGCTAGATATATAATTTATAAATATGAATTCAAGTTTTATTGTAAAATCAAAATTTCGATCGTACGTGAAAGCGTTGAAAATGAATTACGTTATTTTTATCAAACATTCAGACAATATTCCATTACGTGAAAATGAAGATGCTACATTAAATTTTTAAAAATAAATAGTTCATTGAGATCATTATATTTTTGTTGGTTGTACGAACGTCGCCATTAGAAGAAAAAAAATTAAGAACCGTTGGCATAAACTTAAACTCTGTACATATCGGGAGAAGTAGCAAAAGAAATTAATTTTAAAAATCGTATCGCAAAAAAGGGAAATTTGAAAATTAAATAAATTAAACCAAACACTCGTGATTTTTTTTTCAAACACTAAAACTAAAGGTACGAGTATGTTCCGGATAATGTAGCTGTTTATGTCTTGTAATATGAGGTAAATAAATCTTTTTCACCCATATCAGTCGCATAGATTTTGCAATTAATTTCGTTAAGAACATAAATAAAGTGTCTTCAGTATTTTTTGAGGTTTTTGAATTTTTGATAACGAAGCGAATGTGCTGATAATAACAAAACCTGATTTTAAAGGACAACGAGAAATTAATATAGCAATGATTAAATTGATGATAATGTAATTAACGACGCTAATCGTGAAACATCGAGTCAATACTTGCAGTACAATACACATACTTACTAAAAATTTTAACTAATTGTCCGAATGAATAATAATTTGAATGAAGTATCCTCATACTGTACGCTACTGGTAGATTCAATTCGCTACTGGCACTATCAAGAACGTACATTGGATTCTGAAATATTCTACGAACGCCACCCACTCTTTCGAGAGGTTTCATATCACCCACCCCTTCGAGTGCCTTCCGGTCACCTGGGAGAGTCGCAGTCGTGTAGCCTCACAGAGGTTCTCAAAATTTGGAACCGTAACCTCAAGACAGGTCAAGTTAATTACTCTGTTACCGTTTTCGTTGTTCGAGACGCCTCAAATATATAAATCACTTGAATAATCAACTGCAAAATCTATCGTTATTTTACAAATATACCTCTTTTTTACGCAGGTAATTTACGAGCATAATTTGTCAATGAAATGTAATAATATAAATAATTCAAAATTTTACGGTAACTTATTTCCAAAGAGATTACAAAATGTATAAATATTATAGTATCAGAAAACGAAAAACATTAGATGAGACTTCATAGTGAATGCAAAAAACTGAAGTTCATTTGAGGTAGGTTTTTTAAACGTAGCTGGCAAAATAATAATTTTTTCTCTTTCTTTATTTTTTATAAAAACTGAATGTGTGAACATCTTATTGATCCGAAAGAAATTTTACTATATCATTGTGGAGAGAGAATCGGAAGTACGTTATTTTTTATGCCTCAAATAATAAAATAGAAAATATGGTAAGTTTTAAAACACATTTTTAAATGTTGTGCTACTTTCCAATACAATTTTCTATATTCTATTTTCAGAAACCAACACTTCCAGAGTTATTAGAGAACGTTTAAGCAAAACATACACTTTTTACATATTTTGTTAATTAATAAGTCTAGCACGTACCTATTGCAAGCAGGTTGTAATATAAATTGGCGGTAAATAATAATTCAGTGTCATCAGTCACTAAAACAAAACAAAAAATCACTTTCCTGTATTAACACAATCAGAGAACGATGAAGAAAATGAGTTACTTACAGGATTGAATTACTTCATTGTCCAGGTTATTTTCTTGTATAAGATATTACTACTCTTTCTAACACGTATTCCATTAAGCACATTTTTCTCATCTTTACCACTCCATTTTTCTCACATTTTAAGCCACGTCTTCAGAAAAACCTTACCCACGTGCACTCCGTTTCACAGCCGTTGTGGCACTGGTTGAAGTTCGAATCGTTATTAATCTTGCCCCATGAAACCTCGAACGGGTCCATCTATTTAGAACCCTGCCTAAACCGAACGTATCTCGATATGTACCTAACCTGGTGTATACCCTGCAAGGGCCAAGTATGGTTCCCATATAAGTACCATTTCATTACAGACCCAATGAGTTCCAGGTAGGGACCTAGTTATTTCAGTGGTTTGCCAGGTTAAAATTCTACTAGAACAGAACTTAGATTATAGGAAGAGAGCAATTCCGACAAAGAAACTTTCAGAATAAGGAAGTGAAAGTTGAGTATCCAACTTGGCTGAAGTTGAGTTGTTTCTTATTGAGACCGTCGCAATTATTCCTCTTGTGATATGTGCAACTGGGATATATCTGAAACCTGAAGAAAGGTTTGGACGAATTGGACATGGGATTCTTCGTACCTAGGATTCAGAAGTTCGTTTTGTTGAACACGTGTCAATAGGAAGTTTCTATCTTAATCATAGCAGTAGTAGTACTGTAAGATACCTGGAAGATTGCCTATACATTACAAGCAGCCATTCTATTAGAATGTGATAAAAAGTAATAATAAATATGTAGTGAGCAAATATAAAAGACAATCATCAGAAAATACCTGGAAAGACCTATCTATCTAAGGTCCAAAGAATAGTCTGAGGACGGCTCATGTAATTCGGAAAGTGAGCACCTAAAAATTTCTCAAGAAAAAGCACACAACCTGAGGGAAATAGAACTTCCTTGGACGCGTACCAAAATACCTACTAGCTACTCCGAGAAGAAAGTCCAAATAATAATAATAATAATAATAGTAATAAATGTTCCTTTATTTTAATTTAACTTGTCAAAATTTTTATACCCCCACCCTTTTGATTTCCAATCGCCACCACTGACTATTCACGAGTCCTCTTGAGGGATATTACCATTATCAGAAAGTATTTCTCCACTAGAAACCTTAAATGAATTGACATCCGTTCTTTTCAATGGTCTATAAAACTCCGTCTTCAAGAAGATTGAAGTCACAGAACTGTTATCGAAATCCTAAAAAGGAAATAAATTAAAATGTATTGCCCTTTATGTAGAATAATCACAGGAGAAAAAATTATGAAAACTACCGAAAAAAGTGCAAGAAAAATTTTGAAATAACAATTTGAAATCTTATTTGGGAGTGGAAATAACTAAAGCAGAAAATAATCACTTACATGAGTCAACTAAGTCTATCAAGTTGTCAGGAAATTCAATCTGGAAAACTTTAATTCACTAATAAACAGTGACGAGGAGACAAGATTTCTTTTCCAAAAAGAATTTTCTTACAAAGAGACTAAAGTCTTCTCATTCTATTCCTAACATGACTAGACATGGGCTATGAGAGAAGACACGTGAATATTTTTTCTCAAGAAGATGGTACGAACATGTTACGAACAATCGTGTACCTAAGGGGAACTGCAAAATATGGAGCTAACTGCACATTAGCCAATTCAGAAGATCTAACCTTATTTGAAAGAATATATAACTTTATTCTTTTACAATTCATGTATATGAAAGTAAGGCCTTCAAAAGCGGAATATATGATCTACATGCAGTATTAAAAAAGCTCAAAATTTATGTTATAGCAAAGTATGTTATGTAAGCGATTCATTTTGGTACGGTTTAGGAGAGATATCAATTGCGCTGTTATTAATGGGGGGTTAAGTAATAATATTTCTAGTTTTCTACAAAATACACGCGAGAAATGTAACGGGTGTTCAGCCAGTAGATGGGTAAGCTTTGAGTTACATTGGCTTCGAGGGGGTTAGGAGAGGGTTACGGGTCACGACGAGCAGGCGAAACATTCAAAGCATGAGATCATCTCTTGAGGAATATGCGAGATCACGTCTCTCGAACGCGCTAAGGAGAAGAGAGGAACGATGAATTTAAGAAAATGCGGCGACATGCGCGAAGAATAGAGTTACAAATCAATGCAGTGATCATCGCGCGAGACATTCGTGAGGAGAATGTTTCCTTATGCACAGTTGGAAGGAAGAAGGGGGCTGGCAGTTTCTTGAACTTGATTTGATAAAGTTTTCTCATAGACTGGTTCATGATGTATAATATAGTTTAGTTTATTAAAAAAGCAAGAATTATACAGAGTATTTCCTAATACGTCATCATCGTACCACATCCGTGAGATCCCGTCCCTCACCACTTGAACATTATTTGGGGGTTTTAGTCCTCTGTCTTAATTTCTTTCTATTCGTCAAGTTCTTTGACAGTGCCTCTTAGCTCAGTGTTAATCACAATTTCAACTCCCGCCGCGAGGCGGAGAGCACTGCCTAATTTGTCTACCTATTTCAGTTTTTATTACCTGGCGTTCATAAAACATATCCGTTACCACGTCCTGAAATGCTCTTTTCGTGATGTAAGAACTAGTTCTTCTCACTATAAACCTGTCAGCTTTAGTGTAGTCATGATTCATCCACGTTCCTCATTATTGAATTGGTTTATGATATACGTAAATTAATGTTTCATGACTATCTTCATTATCTCAACTAATTCCGAGGAAAATAATCATTCCCTGACAGGATAGGTTTTACCCGCCCCATTTCCCAAGAGAGAGAGAGAGAGAGAGAGAGAGAGAGAGAGAGAGAGAAAATCCCACCTTCGTGTACTTCAGCAATAATATTAAGTCGTTAATATTCGCTGAAAAATTATTCTGACAGTCAAAGTAAAATAGTTTCAAGGCTAATTTCTTTCATTAGATATTACTGCAAACATCACTTCAGTAATTCTGATTCTCGATTGTCTGTAAACAGGGCACGACTTCGTATCTTCTAAATGTGAAGGTTGGTTTCTTTGAGGTCTTAAAGGTATTGGCCGAATTGAAATTTCTTTTACAGAGTCTTTCAACTTCCATAATTTTACGTCTGATACTGTGGAAGAATGTATCAACGAAAAATATAGAATCTAAATAACAATGAAACTGAGGAAGGTCTAGGTAAATTTATAATACAATTTATAAGTTTATATTCTTAAAATAAATAATTTTAAAACTGTTATAACAATTGTTGTGATACCTCTTATCTTAACCGAAATATGTCTAACCCTTATCCAAACAGATTCATACTTCGATGAAAGAGATGAAAGAGGTGAAGTAACTCTAACGCAATTCTGAGGAACGTAATTTAGACATTAAATTCATTTATTTCGCATTTCTTAGATGTTTATTATACTAGTTCCTATAATATAATACACGCA
>NNCF01131701.1:93392-108654 GCA_002313205.1 Laupala kohalensis | reverse complement strand
AAGTTTAGGCCATCTAAAAATTAATTAAGAGGATGTGATTAAAACTCGTTCAAATGCGACAATCTTTTTGAAAATCACAAACGCCCTTTCCACAACTAAAGGCACATGTCTTGTGTTTTTTTCTCATTTTTTTAGGGGGAGGGCTCATGATTCTCGTGTTGCATCCAAATTTGCCACAACAGAAGATTGTTTGCTGACAATTTTTATTACACATGTTACGTCCCGTTTGTGTTTCTTGGTTCATGCTCCAGAACAGGGGAGACATGTGTCAAGGATCCCACATTGATAATATTGTAGGTTTATTTGTTCAGTGGTGTTCTCCCACATGTGACTAATGGTCAGTCGAAACTCCCAGAGAATCATTATTAAACAACAAAAACAAAGGAAATAGATCCTTAATGTTAAATTTAAATTATAATTCGTTCAGTGATGCATTATTTAATAAATAGTATTTATTTATGAAACAGGCGTTAAGGAATACTATTTCCAAGATATATGGATTGTAGCTTTTCTTCTCCAAGCCACTAATGTAAGATAGGAATAGAGAAAAGATTCTAACACTATTTTAATTTACTTCTCGATTTCATCATTGTAATTTTATATACTTTAATACTACTTTATTGATGTGATGACTACCATCGCGTTTCGAGCCAAGAGATCTGCTCTTCCACCGAAATATGATTTAGGTGTGGGAATTGGGAAGGCGAGGTGTTCGGATGGAAATAATCATATCAACTTATGAATTTCATTTTCAATTATCTAAAATTTTGAACATTTTTACCAACGAATTGTAGACAACAAAACCACATACGTGTAGATCTTTACCTCTAAAAAAATAAGTTACTGAAATCTGACCCCTGGATGACGCCAATTCCATTATTCCATTAATATCGTATTAATCTTAGTACAAACTACCTAATTTTGCTAAATCGAAAAGACAATGTATCATAAAACATCAATCCCAATAAATCGATTACCATTACTCGATGATTTGTGTAGTATTTCTGTCTTTATATTTATCTTACCGTTCGACAATTCAACGATCGATTTTTGAAGATCATACAGTTGAAGTGTTTGTTTAAACATTTTAAGAATAGTTTTCCTAGTTTCTTTTTAAGATATTTTACAGAGATCACACAAAGATATTCCATTCCAAAATTTGAAAAAGAAAATACCTAGTTCCAAACTTTGAAAAAGTTTGCTTGATTTAAAATAAATTTATTTGGTCAAAATATCAAATAAATTTCGAGAATGGATTTGCATGTAAGCAGTAGCAATGAACTCATAAAAAGAATAACATTTTAAACGTCTCTTCCAATTTTCAAATTCTGTTATACATTGTTAAATTATATTATAAAGATAATACCTTATTTATATCGTTTTTAATCCTTATACATCAAAAACAAATTTTAAATGCACTTTTAAGAACGTTCTAAAAATTAATGTCTGTTTTTTTAACTAAATGAATAGTTCAAATGAAAAATCATTATAACGTATCGTCTCCGTAGAAATGATTTTTTATTTGAATACCTCCTCTGTAGACATCTTACCACAAATGACTAATTAAGAAGTAGTTAAATGTTTTGCAGATAATCTCCCAATCTCTTCAAAAATCTCTCACAAGTTCAAAAAGGAATGCATGTTTATTAGGTCTTTTCCTTTCCTAAAAAATAAAATTTCCTTTACTCTTAGATACGGACTTGAAAGTCATACATGATACCCAGATTTATAAACCAAACATAATGGAGGAACAAGAATATAATTTTTTACCCGTCACGGGATGCATATTGACATTCAACGAAAGAAATAAGAAAACTAAATAATGCTAAATACATATCTGCATTTATTCTACCATTCCTATAACTTACATTCTGAATTTTTGAACATGATAATATCTGTTGAAAACTCCACACTTTCGAATCTTTGGAAATAATTTCATTATTTAAAATAACAGCTTCATTGACTAAAGAAATATTTCATAGTCCTGTCCCAAATTGATTAATTACTGCAGAAAGGACTTTCGGTCGCAAGACACCAATCATCAGTAATTGGGGTTCAATGCTATATTAGCCAACACCAAATTCCCGCACCCTGTGTCCCAACGGATACAATTCTTCCGTAACGGATAAGATTGATCGATTCACTACACACATGCTATTTGTGATTCATGTGTTCGTCTGAACTCATTCTACTCTCAAATACTCCCCTACTTAACAAATTTCCATTTTCTTGGACAATAATCTTTTACTAGGCCCTCTTCGTAACCCTCAAATGATAGAATTATGAGTCTTCTTGCTTGAATATATTTGGGTCAACGCGTCAATTCATTGAATGAAACTTTACTTTTATTCTTTGTCTTTGCGTTTCTTATTCAAGACCACTGAATTTCATCTGAAAATGTTGCATTAATCAATTATCTTTCACATTTTTTAAAATACTGAATGATAATATTTGAGTTGTTATACTTGCTTTTCTTATTGGATGATGATCACTTATCCGACATTCATTGAGAAATCGCTACGACTTGGTTCTAAAGGGTTATTATGTGTAAAAGCCCGGTTTGTCCCGTCATACTTATCTTACTGTAAAAAAATGAGATATCATAAGAGTAGAAAGAACCCTTGTAAACCGGCCTCGGATGAACAAGCCAATCCCGTGGAAGAGTTTTCTTTCCTCTTTCGGTATGTAATAGCTGTCAGGTTGTGACTCAAAGATTCATTGTTGCTGGAAAGTTCCTGGAAAATAAAACTGAGTGGCGCGACGTTAGGTGTGCAATTTGTTTGTGTCGTGGGGGGAAGAAAGGGGGGAGGTGGTGGTAGTTCACGAGTTTGATTCGCTTCTTGCTTCCGAGTCTATTTTTCTATGAATTGATACTTAAGCTTACATATGTGTATTTTCTATGAATCAATTTTTTCATGTTCGTTTATGTTTGTACATACAAAACGTATATAAATGAGGCTGCAATACCGAGTCGTTTACTTGTTTATTCGTGATAACCTGATAGAAATGAAGGCTCTTTATGAACGAAATTTTTTTTCACGGGAACCTCGGATTCACCGGTCAAAAGGGTAAACGGTCTCGGTCCCGAGTTGAGAGGGGTTCTACTGTACGTATATTATCTGGTTTTGAGAGGAGTGTTGTCATTTCAACTACAAATATTTATTTTATAATGCTTTATGTTATAGATGATATAGAGGTGTCGTAAGATCTTACACGATGTCCCAGGCGGATCGAAAGAACCTTGAAATAGAGGAAACATATATCAATAAGCAATAAACCTATGTTTGAAATGTTTAATGCAATTGCGTGGGTTGTTACACAAAATTCTGTAGACACGAAATGAAAAGAAGTTACGATTTAAATCTCAAATCGGTTCTCACAAAAAAGTGTTTGACTGAGGTAAGCAGATTTTGTGAAGTCTGGAAGTCAGATCTTGTGATACTGGAAGTCTTAAGTTGTTTGTTAAGGTATGCAATAAAAGAGGAAGTATAGAAAAGTAGAAGAGACATGTTAGATTTCATCCTTGTCCTAGTGACGGGGACGGTCACGTAAAAGCAAGAGCTTGGCAAAGAGGTGTCATCAGACAACAACCCTAAGATAAAATAATTTGTCAGATTAATGACATCGTTAAAAATACGGATAACCTAAAGAAAAGAAATGTAATGACATGATGTTTTAAATATAAATATTCTGTGGAGAAATAAATAAATAAATAATTAAAAAAGTAGTTTGGTAAATTTAAACAATTCTTTAATTATGGGTGCGAAGTATTCTCGTGGGTTCAGTTGGACGCCATTTAATTTCATCCATGGATTCAAATTCTGGGTTGGGATACTCGATTACGTCACTGTTTAAGCCCTAAATAACTCACATCTGGTGACCAGAACATTGAGAAACATATAAATGTACTATCACAATTTTCTTATTACGAGAGGTTTAAAAATTTCTTTCTATTACGTTCTCAAACATTTGTACTTGAAATTATTTTCCCAATAGTTAATTAAGAGGTCTCCTCCATTTTATTATGTTTCTCAATTAAACTGTAAATATGTATTATGTCCAGCGTAAGTTAACGTTCCACAGTGAAAGTAAAACACCTAGTTCATATCGATTTTAAACAGCGGAAACCAATGTTAAAACATAATTACTTTTTTTATTTAATTTACTTTTACTAAATTCTCTACCGAACAGGTTGATACGTCAATCACAAAAGAATCCTCCTTCCGATCGCGCATGAAAGTAGTTTCACTCATGATTTCGCGGTCGCAAGGTAGTGGGGAGGAGCGGGTTTAAAATGTGTCCTTCTTTTAAATACCTCCTATGCCACACTTGTTAGACAGTTTAAAGTATATTTGATGTATTTTTGATGATATTTGTGAATATTCAATTGTTTTGTATAAAAAATTTATTTACAAAACATCTAGGAAAATAGAAATGGAATACGAGGAGAGGAAAATATGAGACGTCAATAATGAGAACACTTACACTAAATCACATACAAAGAGTAAAACTCGCAAAGGCGCTAAGAGAATCTTCCTTTCGATCACTCATGAGAGTAGATGAGAGGCAGAGCCACGCCACCCGTTCCACTGCTCAGCGACATGGCTGCTGGAGGTCTCTCCAGCGACGTGGGTCGACTGGCTATCAGCACTGTGGACGTGGTGGCGAAGGCGGCGGCGTGTCCGGGGGTGCCGAAAGGATCGCCGCCATCCTCGCCTCCTCCCGCGGCGCCGCTGTTGTTCACCCCGTGGCGCCTCAACGGTCGCAGCGGCAACGGGGCGCACCTCCGCGGGCTCTGGTATGAGTCGTAGCCGCTGGAGGAAGTGGCGCTGCGAGCGCGGACCTGCGAAGCACAGCCGGAGCGGCAGGCGAGACGTGAAGTCTCACGCGCCGACACGCCCGGCGAACCGTGCTCTCAGGCCCCACATTGCAAAGGGAGGAAGGCGGACCGAGCGGGCCACTGGAAGGCTTCATTTTTATAAACCTCCGAGATGGAAAAATTGATTTCCTGAAGTATCGTCGGCACCGTACTGATAAATGAGGACAAAATTAATTTACACTGTCTAATATCATACAGTCGCGACAATAAAAACAAAAATTTGAAGCTCAGCGCTGTGGCGTCTTCTGAACCTGAGTGATTACCACTGTAAAATATCGTGTTGGGCGAGAATTTAAGTAATTAGTGATACTCGCCGACGCATAGAGGCCGCTACTGCTGCCAGTATATATAATTTGTACGTTACGTCGTGACTGTATGATATTATACTTTGATTTTACTCCACAGCGAGTTTTCAATAAAATCGAAATGAACATTTATTTTACATTTCAAATTGTATGGAATAAAATAAAAACTTTCCAAATCTGAAGTACAATACTGTGGAAAAGATGTCTGCTTAGTGTAAATTATTTTATGTTAACGAATGTTGAAATTTCGAGTGGACAAATTATTATGTTACTATTGAATTAAATCCACTTGACCTGTTTCCGAATTTTTCTTTTTGTGAGGGAACTCTTCTAAGAAACTTTGTTTCAAGATACGTCAGAAATGGTAATTTTTTTTTCAAAACTTCAGTTGAAGACAATCATGGGGTAATTTGATTATCAATACTTAAAGAGAAGTATGGCGATAGAAACATGGTAAATTAACAAGGTGCCAACAATACGAAGCAGCAAATAATATTATAAACTTTATAAAAAATACAATAGTTTTGAAAAAATTACCACGATTGCAAAAATCTTTAGGAAATAATCAACACGTTCCATGCACTGTCATTGGCACGTTTCCTTATAAAGTGCGACGCCCTGCTCGGACCGCTGATCCATCGAACGTAGTCCTTCTACTTTAAGAGGATCCGCAGCACCGTGGAGTGCTGGGTGTGAGGGTTAAGCTGAACAATCAAACAGAAAAGTCGAAAAATCAAATCAAAATATGGTATTTAGTTGTTGGTGTTATTTAAGGTAAGGGTAAATAAAAACTAAGCGTTTATTTGGGAATTTATTTCAAAATATTAAAAAAGAAGGAACATTTTCAAACATATTGAGAAATGTAAATTAAACTTTTATTTCTACAATTGTTTTACAATGAAAGACATCGTGATACATTATGCAAATATTCTCTGAATATTTAAAAATTGATTTATCCCTGATATACTTCAAACATATGTGAAATGAAATAGAAATGACATGACATAGGTTAATTTTTTAGATGAAGTTATGTGAAATAATAAGCTTAAACATCTCTCGAAAAATATTCGGTTTCTTGCATTTATCTCGTGCGAGAATCAATATTTAACATTGTACATTTGTAAATAATATATTATTTTGATGTTTGTAAACATTTATAATACGAGATTATTTTTTTATTTTAATGAGTAAAATAATATTCTGCATTATTTATGATATTTTTATTCTCGTCTAAGATTTTTTTTCATGAATTTAGCAACGCCGAGTTGAGATATTAGTGTAGTTAGTTCTGTCAGGTCCGTACTCGATGAGATCTTAGGCAACAGGATTTCTAAGTGGATTAGGATGTTAGTATTCGTTAACATCCTGTATTATCTGTTTAGGAAGCAAACTCATTCTTTAAAGGTTTTGAATACTCCGTACCCTTCAACTTAAATATTAAAAGTTACGATTAATGTTTGACGTGATCCTCAATAGCTTTCTGAATATTTCCCAACAAATCATAAAATGCGTAATTATGGTTAATATAAAAATGGAATTACTTCACCTCCCCTTTCACTATCACTTACGGGAATTTCTTAGATTCTTTCTCCCTTGAAATATTTTTGTCTTTTATTTTTACAAAACAAAATATAAGAAAAAAATTGCTCCGAAAATTCTTTTTAAATTTTTGCTCAGAAAACTATCGACAATCCATGTCTCCTCTTTGGTGGTATATATACATTATATAAAGTCCGATGTTATAGGGTTGTATATCAACGCTTCCTTTGTGGAGTCTTTATATCCTCGTAATCCTTTACTGAATTACCAACACTAATACCGTCCAGAGGTTAGTTTCTTGATAGACCCCGTTGAATACCTGCATTTCCTAACCCCGCAACCCGCATTACAGTTAACCGTGGCAATGCAACCCGCATTACATCTCAGTCCTGCGGATAATTGATTTTTTAAAATTCTACTCCTTCCAGAACTCAAAACTATAGTCTCTCTGGCTCAATGTCGGGCGGAATGGATTATTTCAAAGGGATGCATGCTAGCTATTTCATGTTTTCGCTTGGTAAGAATAATAATTGTGGTGAATATGTGAAATAAGTCTCTCAATTGTTAGTAATTCCAAGAAATTCGTTGTTTTGGACTTTTAGTGGGTATAGAATAAGAATTAGTGACTCCGATAATGCACCTTGCATGTAAAATTATCCAAGAAAGCATATTATATTATATTGTATTAATTAGTACTGAATATATTACACTATTATATTTTTTAATTAGCTTTAAAAAAAATTTCATTGTACGTAATTATTATTCCAAGAGTGCCTTATATGATGTAAAATTTAAGGTCCTTTGACATTTTTGAAATATATTAATATATGGTAGTTATGATTATCAAATAATCATAATATACAAATTATTAAAATTTTGGTGAATTATCGCAAAAATTGCAAAACACCGATTTTAGATTTATTTCAGATCGTCTACTGGAAGTAATCATTTTCGTGTATTTTCATTTGGCATTTGTAAGTTTACAAAAATGTCCAAGATGCCCAAGTAATATATTTTTTAATAATGATAATAATAATAATTGTGCGCTTCATTTAATTAAAAGACGTATTTAGATTCCATACCGGACAAACTAAGAATTGGAAATACTAGAGATCGCTCTTTTGGGCACAGCCCACATTTTAAGGAAGAGCATTTAATCGTTCAGAGGGGGGTAACAACTTGGGATTAGAAATTTCAACACCTTTAGATATGTGAAGTGAGTACCACTAAATCGATTTACAATAATAATAATGTGTTCCGAAACTAGTTTTGCCATTTATTCTCTTCAGAACGCCATAAAATGTATATGAAACTAATTTTACGACGCCAGTGACTCACAGTCACGTCAGTCTTAAACGCGAAAACTGGTAAGTCGGGCACTGAGACTTTATGCTGATGTCTCTAAAACTCAGTTAATGATTTAGTGATTTTGGATAAATCTATTGCATTGTGCAATACAATTCAATAATTTCAACTATCTCTATTGTTGCATTCAGGTCAGTTAATTTTGATTCTTACATTTTTGTACGTATTCAATCATATTGCATTATTTACACTGCAATCCCAATAATATTAGACAGATTTCGTATAGTGAAATGATACGAGGTGAACAAAGAAAAACGAATTTTATCTTATAATAAAACGTTTGAATATATAAAAACTCTTCGGGAAAGTATGCCCAGCCGTTTGTGAGTCGCATATGAGAATTATAATGAAAACGAACCTAAATTTTGAAAACTTGGAAAAAATAACCTACAATTTTCAGCATATTACACACGAAGGTTTTTTAAAATAAGAATTTGAATCTCTTTCCTCATGGTACTATTAGTGTTATCGACATAAGTGGTACAATTCTTTCAAATCTCACGTTTGATCAAATACATTGCATGATACCAATGCGCTCATATATTTAAGACCTTCTTGTGTTTTCTTATCCATGACATTAGAATAGAATCATACTAGTGCATGACGTGACCTATCATTTCTATTCAGGGAAAAGTTAATAATTCTCAAAGAAATATGAATTCTATAATTTACAGTGAAGTATTGACTCGATGTACGAGTGTCTTACTTAAAAACAACTTCAAAATTTTCGAGAACGATAATAATATGTTATTTTATTCTCTGCCTCCAAAATAATTCTCAAACATAACATTTTTTTGCTTTAAAAATAACTAAACAAAAATATTTTACTGCAGTTTATACATATATTACTAGTCTGTTGTAAAACCAATTAGTCAAAAGGTGGAGACTAAGTAAAACTAATTGAAGGAATGTACATATAATTTTTTAAATACATGTCTATGTGTGTATTGTATAATTAAGAGGGTAGTTATGATGTTTTGAATCTCATTGAGTTCTGGATTTAAGACAATTTTGAAGTTATTAAACAATTATAAAGTGTATGATTCTTACAATTACGTCGAGAAAAATTTGTATCTATTATAAATAAATTGTATTACTTGAAAAACTCTCAAGAAACCACTTATCAAATTATTGATTTAGCCGGTGTGACGAATTTTTACTCAAGAGTTTTAAATATGAAGTAATCTCAATTTAAATAGTAGTTAAACCAATATTTATTTCATGTCTGTTTTAATTTACTTTATATCTCTTGAAGTTATCTTAGATAACATGAAAATAAAGGAATCGGTTAGTTTGAGGAGTGATCTGAAAACTTTCTTGAGTCAGTTATTAAGATGAGTATTATTTTGTAGTTGAACTGAATTGCGAAGGAGGAGTAAGAACATTACGTATACTGAGTTAGAATTGTAGTTCCCCTCATTGAATAGAATTGGTCTGCAAGACAATAGTTCTCCCTTTGAAGTTGAGAGATGCGGGCAGAGAAGCGGGTGATCTGGGAGTAATCAACTCTCCGCATAACGAGGCTTAGTAGTCAGCTCAATTCGGGAATGCTGATCACAGGTGTAGGTGGCATTCCCATCTAAACTATGTAATTAACGGATTACAGTTAATTACCCCAAAACGATAAAAAATGAACGAATTTTCCCCTGCGAGTTATGACAAGAAAGATTCCACAACAGAATTATTTAATCTGCAAAAAACGTCCGTAAGGAGACAACCCGCTCTAAAGCAAAGGGAAACGATATGAAGTTCAATGTTAAAGAGTATCCAAAGCTATGGAATTTCATATATAATGAAGCATACGAGTAGATTTAATGGTAGTCACAAAGAAGTTTAAAAATAAATTTTATTCAGTGGATAATTAAGCACAGCTGCTATGATGAAATGTTTGATTAAAATCCGAGAAGTATCCGATACGTTTAAAAGAGACACAAGTGAAAATTTAGTTAACGTACGTGATCTGTTTGATGAAAAGAAGCATTATCTGAAATACAATTTCACGAATATTCTTAAGTTGATCGTTCTTTTGTTTACAAGAGCCAATTTTCCGAGAGGTATTTCTCTCTTGGGGTTCTTCTGATTGCACGGCATCAATGAGAATTATGATGTGAAAAATCTATAATGCTTTCCACATACATCAGGGAAAACATTGAATTGAAATTTTGATTTGTAAATATGTTCAAAATAATGTATCTGAGTTGTTCTCCTCAAAATGTCACTTTCAGGACATAACATACTTTATCTGTCACAAGATTTGTATGTATATGTTTTTATTTTATTACACTGAGTTATATGATCCATATTTTTGAACTAACTAGATACTAATCCATATACATATTTTTATCCCATATCCATATCTTTAAACTAACTTGATACTAACCCGGCGTTGCCCAGGATATTTCTTAGACAAATCTTTAACTTAAAAAACAATTAAAGTAATCTGTATAGTAAGATCAAAATAATTTTTTTACTGGTGTTTTTAAAACATACCTACAGCTTCCTTATTTTACAAATTACTAATACTCAAATTTAAAACAAAACTCGATTGTATTAGATTCACCTACAACGGCAAAAGTAAATAAATCCTTGGATGAAACCACCCTTGAGCAGGCAACGTTAAGTCATCCGCGAGAGAAGCCAATCAAGGGAAACATCACCAATTAGCCTAGCATACCACTTCACCCTTAGAAAGGTAGGGGTATTTAACCCTCATATATGCTGAACTTGTATTTCTACAGCATTATGTCACTGTTAATATGAAAGTTCCTGTGATCTATGGATTAAACCCGTCTTTTTCTCTTAAACAATTTTTCATGAAACACCATTTACGAAGGTTTTAGAACTATTTATCCCACCTTATCTTCAATGGTGGTCCAACTCTGACAAAGCAACGGAAGTGTCTCTATTCATCTCAGCACCTCAGTTTGAACGAACCCACTCGCCGGGAACCGCACTGGTCGAATTTTCACTTCAGATGTAAGGCACAACGGCGTAAGCGCGGCTGCACTATTTCATTAAAATATTTTTGAAATCTAAATTATTCGTCCAATTTTTACGATTTAAGAACTTTTATTAAACAAATAATTTTTTTAATTTGATGAAGAATGATGTTTTATTTAATTACTCTTTTAAATTGAAGAAATAAACCATTTGTACTTTTAATAACTTTTTACGAAAATATTGGTCAACCTTTGTAGATGCTGTCGCGAAATTAACTGTAAAATGCCTTAAAGTGAACAATATTGACCCACATAGTTGTTACTTATCTCTAACCGTTTAGGCAGCGAATTTACCTCTCCGAAGATGGATTTTTTTCGTGACTTCGACATTTATCGTCAACATTAAAAAAAAAAAAATTTCTCAAATTTTAAGAATAAAAATCTCTCTATGTTCTTTTTGAATACCTTAGCTATTTCCTTGCAAAATTACATCCCGATCGGTTCTCTAGTTCAGTAGTGAAGATGTAGCAAACACATTATCGCATTTCGTATTTATTTATTAGTATAGATTACTAACACTCGACCTACCTAACCATTTAATTTATTTTGAATTTGCATCACTTGTATTAAAAAATAATCTTATTGGATGGTTTGTACAGATATTTTGTATTTAATTAAAATTTAGCAAAAATATTTTCCATTCATTTAATAGTACAAATGGTGAAACGTCTTTGGTAGGTTAGAAAATAAAAAGTAAAAACAGCATTGTATTATAAATGAAGTACGAATTTGTTTTGTCGATTTAAATGCAATAAAATAATAATTTATTGTAATTTATTAAATAATTTATTGTAATTTTTTTAAATAATTTATTGTAATTTATTAAATAATTTATTGTAATTTATTAAATAATAAAATCACAAGTTTTAATTTCAATTAGACAATTCCTCATATCCACACAATACACTTATCTATGATTGTTACGTTTAGTAGGTTTTCAAGTCTCTCAACTTCAGCTGTAAAAATGAAATGAAAGAAAACAACAAAGAATGGTAAACGTAAAAGACCTGGTATTATACATTCGCAACCAAGATATTTTCGAGAGGTGATTTTTTTAAGTAAATAAAATGTGAGTTTTTCAGTTATTAATAAAAAGGGCTTAACGTTATTTGATCCATTATCCAACATTTTTATATAAAAGTTTCTTTTCCTGGATCGAAAAGATCACAAGAGGTTCGAAAAAGGAAGTTCTGTCTTCATGGATGATAAGAATCGCCGAGTTCGCTCCCTTGACCTGAAGCCATGGTTCACCAACTGAGGCAATCGTGGAAAGAAAAAGGAAGCCATCCGTATGAAACGCTCTTATCGAAATTCAAGTGGAACGAGAGAAAAAGGAACGACATACCGAATTTATGGTTAGAGAGCTTACCAGGAATTGCACGTATCATTTTCTTTTTACTATACAATACTTCACAGTTTACAAGTGTACAAGATGTTCAAATTACAAACAAATAGTATAAGCTATTTCGTGTTTGTTTCTTTAAACTTCGGTAAAGGTATTAATTAAAATATCAAAATTCATGTACTTTCACTATGAGTCATAAGTATAATCAAAATCATGTTTCTTACGAACCCTACGTGCCAGACTCGTCATTACCCACTTTGGTAACGCGTTGCGCACTACACCACTACATACTAGTTGATGTTGCATCGTTGTCTCAATGCTATTTTAAGGGAAATATCGATATACTTGTTTAGAGGAGCGTGGGAAACGACGGCCTATTTTCACAGTTGAAGAAAAATCACGTCTTTTGAAAGCATTTAATGGCTCCTAAAGTGTCTGAAAATGGTTTTTAATGATTTATTGTCCATAACTGTATAAAAATTGCCCTTCTTGAGAGTTAATTTAATTACTTATCTTTGTAATTTGTGTATTTATATATTCAAATTAATTTTTTTTTCAAATATACAAGAAATATTTTTATCAAAATATATGTTTTAAACATTTTGTGAAGGTAATTTAAAAATATCAGTAATAGTATCAATGAACCAAAATTTAGCGTCTTTTTAGAATAATGCAAAATATATCTTGGCGAAGTTATATAAAAAATTCTTCCAGTTATCATCTCATAAAAACATGTCTTATGTTGTAGCTGAGAATGATGGTGATTTAATTGAATAAAATGATAGGATTATGACAAGCTTCTTGAAAGATAACTCTCCACCCCCTCCAAAACAATGACACGATTGGTAATTAATTCTTTGTAATTTCTATATGTAATTCTTTGTAACTTAACAAGCTTGTGTTTCCATATAACTATCAATGTAAAATGTTGGTCAAATTAAGATTAAAATGCGTGAATAGTAATAACTTTAATAAAATTGTCACATTTTATAGTTAATTATTATTTTTTAGTTATAGCTTTTTGTTATGGACACGTTGTAAATACTTATAGACATGTTGTAAATAGGAGTTTTCATTTCCTCAACGAAGAAAATGCAAGGAAAAAACTTACTAATTATTGTTAATGGAAAAAGTGGTTAAAATGAGATTAATAGAATTTAATATTATTGTGTAGTCAATGGCTGATATGCATAAATATAAAGCACATGCTTGATATAAAAGTGAAAATAATGCTATGCCCGTAGTTATAGTAGAAGTATTGCTTTAAAATCGGTATGCAAAACATGAATAATTCCATCGATGTAGGAGCAATAGGGAGGATTAAGATCTCCGTCCTCTAGAAGTCGTCCATATCTTATCACGTAATCCTTCCACCCTCTTGCCGTTTATTGTATGCTCGGAAACGTTCCGGCAACACTATATCTCTTTTTCCTAATTAAATCACACAAGTCACATTTGGGTGAAAGAGCAGGTTGCATGATCTGAACCTGACCATAAGATACGAATTAAGTAAATAAATAAGTACATAAGTGTATTACTATACTGAATTATTAGAAAGCAATCACTCATAAATAAACAATTTGCTTAAAAAGATTCAGCTAATTTCAAACAAAAAAATAATTGAAAAAATTTATACCATGAATCGTCGAGGAACAAAGGACTATCTACTTCCGTTTTTTCGTACAATTCAATACAGAATTCATGATTTTCATTATAAAACATTGCGAGGTAAAACTATCGGCGCACGTCATGCATCACGCCATATCTTCTAGTTTTTTAAATTCATCGCGAAATTTGGGGTGAGAGAGCTCACATGTGTTTTCCAGACACCGTCTTATCGAGACGTTTCTGTGCAACCTCTGTGATCTAGGAAACCCTCAGAGAGGTGAAGTTTCACGAAAATTATGTAAATTCACGCAGACGTGAGGGAAAACACCCGTGGTCTGACTCAAGAATGTCCAATCTATGTGCTAAATTAAAAAATCACCCTCTTAAGAAGATTATCTCCAACCCAATTTCCCTCTATTTTCGATGAGGGGTGAGTGTTCAGGGTACTTAGTTCACTCACCATTTAAAGTAGCGCTCTGTAGTACAAAACACGATTTCACAAATTTGGATTTTCCACCTTTGGATACGTTAATGATAAAAAGCATTTCATTTTGTGTCAATTGACGAAAGCAGGACATTTACATTTAGGTTTCAAATCTAGTCACCACTTCAGAGGACGTCATCATCTAGCCGTTCCTATAGAGAGAAAGTCCATCCCATATAATGTCCATATCCCCAGCCCCCCTTTTAACGCGAATAAAAAATGTATGAAACACGATTTTTTTGTACAGATTTTGTACTATTTTTTACAAGCAAACTTCAATTTGTACAAGTCGCGGTCAGTAATTATTAACTATCGCAAAGTGTAGTATGGGGAAATATTTCGCCAGCCCTCCCAACACGAATTCAAAAATTGAACACAGCTATCGTATTCTTTAAGTTTAGTACAATTTTATACAACAAATGAAAATGTTGTTAAACAATTGTTTATAACAAATAATGATTAAAATGTCGCCAGCCCGCACCAACACAAATTTAAAAATTGAACAATGCTGTCTCATACTTTAAATTGTGTAAAATTTTGTTTAACAAATGAAAATGTTGTTCAGCTATTGTTTATAACAAACTAGCTGAATACCCGGCTTTGCACGGGTTAGGGAGAAACAATAATATAAATATACTACATAAATAAAAACAACAAATTATAAAGCACAATAATACACTACTTCATACAAATTTAAGAATCTTCTTTATTTAACACCTGTTTATAAACTACATTTTT
>NNCF01131701.1:69581-92905 GCA_002313205.1 Laupala kohalensis | reverse complement strand
TTTGTGTATCTTTAATTAATTTTCGAGGATAGTTTTTGGTGCATTTCCCATCTTTCATACATGGCGAGTTCCGATTTATATTTCCACATGGTCCATGGATCATATTTTTAGTTACCACAGCGTATAAATCAGGATCTTCTTCTTGGTTAGGAAGTTCAGCAGATATAATAGCGTCGATTTCTGTTGGTTGAATCTTCCTTTTCAACCAAAATAAATTATGTGAATGTGGTAAACCTCGTTTCTGCCATTCAATGGTGTACATCCAGCATCTCACCTCTCCAAAGATGTGACCTTTTGTTATAATATTAATGAATTTTTGTTGCTTTTGTTTAAAAACTCTCGCAATTAAATCGTGGCGATCACTGGATGACTGACCGTTGATTAGCATTTCTTTAATCTCTGACCAAATCGGGTTGCAGGTAAACGTAATAAACAAATCTGGTCTCCCGTATGTCCTTACATAGGTCATTGCATCTTGTGTGTACTCATGCATGTGTCTAGGACTGCCCGTAAACGTCGCTGGCAAAATAACCAAAGTGCCCAGATTCTCAATATTTCCGTCATTTGCTACCGCATCTCTTAGGTGAATATATTGGTCCACTCTTAATTTTTTTTGATTCGAACGAATAAACTGAAGACGTTCACTTTCAATCTTTACATACATATCCACGATAAATTGATGGAATAATTGTCTGCAATTTATCACGTGGTTGTGTTTAGTACCTCGTATCATTAGACGGTAAGCATAATAATCCATAGCAGATACCTTTGCACTTGTTGGAATACCTGTTGTTGGATTAACTTGCCTCAGATTGAAATGATACCCATCTTCACCATAAGGAAATAAAATAGGATATTGTAGAGCATCATACGACCTGTGCGTTTCGCAAATTCGCTGCAATGATCCACTACGTAATTGAAGCACGATATCTCGCTTTTCAAATTCATTACCCGATATCACAACTGCAACTTCATCCACTACAGGAGCGTTGAAGCGCCGTTCATGCTCTCCTGCTGGTTTTCGATCTGCTTTTATAATAATTTTATATGCATCTGTGGGCATATGATCAATTGAAGTTTCAAACGTTTTTATGTAAATATTGTGTGCATGGAACATTTGTTGTAAATCAGATACAATCTCACGTCTTGTTCCTGAATTGTTGGCGCATCTTTGGTCGGTCTCAACTTGGTCGTTTCCAATAAAATATAATTGTAAAAATTTTGGTTGCTGATTAGGCAACGGCAACAACGATCCTGCTTTATGGTATATCTGCCCTTGTACTGTGAAAGTGGATTGAAATCCAGGCTGATTAATAACAGATGTGGCTCCAAATGAGGTCATTTGAAAACATGAGTTGTATTTTCGGATATTACTCAGAAAATGTCTTGACTGTGGTGTATCACCAGTTGTATATTTTAAGAGTTCTTGTGGTAATGGGTCCAGTTGGTTAAGTTTTAATTTACCATTATTGCAGCAAAGACCGGGAGGTTCTGATTTAAACTTTTTGGCTTGGCAATTGCGGCAAATTAAATCCATTTTTCCTATGTTGATACTGGCGTGATGTGCGTAATCTATGTGAGGGTCATAGAATAATGCTTCACACTGTAAATCGGAGTATTCATCAGTTCGTGAACGTCTCGTTCTATCTCTGATTTGTTGCAGCCTGACCTCTCGTTGTTGTTGTGGTTCAGAGGCTCTGGATGTTGCAGCTCGGTTTCGTAGATCATTAAGCCTGGCCTCACGTTGTTGTTGTGTTTCAGAGGCTCTGGTTTTTGCAGCCCTGTTTCTCATTTCTTGGAGTCTGGCTTCACGGTGTCCTGCTGTTTCTGAATTTCTAGATCTTGCAACTCTTTCACGTATCGTTGCTAATCTTTTATATCTTTCTTCATTACTTTCAATAGCTTTACGTTTTTTTGGAGGCATTGTTAAGCAATGATGTTCAATTGTTTTTGTTTATAATTCTAAATTACCAAGTGTCGGTTAAGTAAGAAAATTCTTTTGTTGTGTTTCTATGACAGCAAAAAAGTAAACAAATTACATACATACATACATACAAACACTCTCCTTTATATATAAGATAATAACGAAAACGTCGCCAGCCCCCTATCCCCCAACACGGATTCCAAAATTATACAATGCTAGCTAACCGAGTATTTGAATTTCACACAATTTTGTACAACAATCGAAAATGATATTGACCTATTGTTAATAAAGATATTGAGGTTTAGAGGTGTAGTACTTTATACATGATAAGAATTAATAATCCAAATTACATAACGTTTTCCCTAAATAAAAAACATTTTATCATTAAATAATCTGTAGAACATCCGCCATCGGATATCCGTTGCGGGACCTTTTCCGCATGTACGGTGCTGGACGTCCTGTGACGTCCATAGGACATCCGTGAAATCCAACGGATGAATTTGGGATGTAGCGGACATAAAATGGGCGTCCAATGGATATCCGGTGCTGTCTGGGTTGTTATAAACCATTGTTTAACAACATTTTCAATTGTTGTTCAATATTTTACAAAATTTAAAGAATAGCAGTGTTCAATTTTTGAATTCGTGTTGGGGGGGGGGTGACGAAACGTTTTCGATAGTTAATAACTAATGACCGCGACTTGTTCAAAATTCAAGTTTGATTGTACAAAATTGAACAAAATCTGTACAAAATTCCTGTATCATACATTTTTTTTTATTCGCGTTGATGTGGGGGCTGGGAACATGGACATCCCATATACCCATCAGATCCCTGAGCGAAAATGTTTTAAGTGAATAAGACGAGGAGTCATTAAGTGTACGGTCAGGAAAAATTATGTGTTGAATGCTGAAACAGTTTAATTTTTGATTAATCAAAAACCGAGGAATCCTCAATTACTCACCCCTCATTTTAACCATTCATACTTGTGGAACCCGTCGTCATGATTTACAAATTATATCCTACTAGAAGAGTATCCCACCGCATTGACGTATGGCGAACATATCTCCCCTACTTAATACAAAGGTATGCCACTGAACCATGTCTGCTCTTATTTAAGCAGGACAATTGAAATGAGGGTGAAGTGAGATACAACTTATCGTACTTCTCAGTTTGAATTTGGTTCGGTTCAGTTCGGACGCTTATGAAACCCGTCGCGTTGAGGAGAGCGGTGGGTTGCATATTTAAAAGGGCTCTGCGACACAAACATGAATTTCGGGGAATTAGGTCTTGGAATTAAGTCTCACTCCCAAATTGGAGGTGAGAGGAATCCGCTTGTAAAATGTCAGAGACAGTAAGTCAGCGTCAATCGTAGAAGCTTACATTTTTCTCAATATTTATAAAAATATTTGATTCAGCGTATGTAGGAGAAACCTGTTTTTACGTATTTCAAAACAATTTCTACATTTATACAAATGCACGTAATAAGTATTTACTGGTTCTCCAAATTATACCTTTATAGTAACAGAGGTTTTACTGTCACTCTTATTATTGCCACGAAAAAGAATCAAGAAAATATATTCTGAAATCAAATATGAGTAAACCCCTTTGCCTATTCACACACCTGAACAGATGTGTCAGGTTAAGAGGAGAAAATTACTCACTACTTCAATTACGTCTTATGAACACATTTATAATAAATAATAAATTTTCCAGAATATTAACTTTGGCTTTTCTATACTAAATGACTCACAATATTACGGAGCTTTGTCGACACAGTAAAAACCAGAGAAATCCTAACGAATGCTACGTCACAGCACACTCACTGCGCATGTGTAACGTCACTGAGTAATGTTTTAGTGACTCCCAACATAATTGTTATTTCATGTGAAGGTCCATTTAACACTATCGTGTACCCGCTACACGATGGTCGCCAGTCATGGTCATGTTGCGTCGTGAGTGTTTCTTCGTGCATATTGATGCTAGAGTTGTCGACGCATTCAGCGTAGCATTGCCTATAAGAGATAAGATCTATTGGCACGTACTGCCCCGTTTGTTCGACTGAGCCAAGATAGCATCACATATTGCTCTGTGTTCCTACCACCGGAAACAGAACTTCTACAACCGTTGTAATCGTATCTTCAATATGGTACATTGTGTAATTGCACGTTGTAGTAATCATCATCTACGAAAAATGTTATAGAACGGAAAAAGCTTTTATTAGTGTGCACAACATATACTTTTTTACTTCATTTTCTTTTAAGAAATGGAATTTAAGTAAGAAACGGAACGATCAAAACTATTGATGTTTTGTTGGATTATTATTGATGTAACCGTTGAGTCTTATCCATCACTCTTTGAGAGTCACGCCGGGAAAAATTGCACAAACTTTTGCAAGATTTGCTGTCAGATAACTGTAGAACAAAAGTGAATTTTCGGGAAAACCCTGTTAAAAATGCTTCCACCAGCAGATACATTATTGTGGCAGAGTGAAGTCATTTGATTTTAATGCAGAACCTTATTGCCTGAAGTTTGTGACACAGATGTATGTCGTTTTCTTACTCGGAATGGGATAATAATGACGAAGCACAAAATAAATACATCCTGACTTGCTATCGATGTTTCACAACTTTTTAAAATCATCATGATAACAAATGCAATTTCTCACCAGGTCCTTTCGAAACTGATCCGGCACATATTAGACTTGAAACAAAAGTAATCACACATTGCTATGATTCGAACAAATGGTTTATTAAAATTTACGTCAATCACTCTTTGATTGTGTATATAATCTATTAATATTCAATTCGATGTGAAAATATATTAAAGACGATCTTCAATCTATCAAATATATTAAATACAAAACTGATTAATTTCATGATTACTTGGTGGTTAAAATCACATTCACAATGGTTGAGGATAAGAACGTTTCGAGGCCAAGACACCAGCCTCCTCACCAGGTTCATTACATTCCTTTAGGTTGCCCTACTACACATATCAAGTGTTGATATGGGAGTAATAAAATAATGTGAAATTCACATGTTAAATTATAAAAACATTGATATTGGGTAGGTTTATATTAAAATTCTAAATCAATCAAATCAAATTGGGCTTTATTTACATATACATAAAAAGAAATACAATATTAACAAATTATATCGGCGGGGCAGAGGGCCCATACGCCGCTAAATGACCCCTTGATCTGCCGCTAAATGAGCCCTTCTAAATCTGCCATATATTTGAATCGGCATCGTTACTGTCATGCAGTACGCCTTTACATTCCGACGTTAGAGTGTAAACTCTACGCTCTCTAACATCAAACGTCAGAATATAAAGACTTACTGCATGATAGTAACAATATAATCATATCGACGGAATAGCCAACGGATTGTCGATCCAAAGGCGTTGTGTTTCCTCGATAAACTACAAGTTAAAGATGCTCTATGTGAAGTAATCATTACATTCCAATTCCAGCACTCACCCAGACACGAACTTCGTACCTTGCAGTCGACATCACAGTCAACGATGCTCTCCGCGAGCCATCGTCCTATCTCAGTATTACCACTGACTCGTATCAGCTGTCAGACTTTTATCTCTCAATAGTCACCGCAACTATCTTTTGAGTTTACTCTGGAACGATCTATCAGACTGCGCAGATATTCTACAACGAACTGTTTCAAAAACTCCTGCAGTACACAACGATGTGTGACGTTTCCATTTATGTACAAGTGAAATGTATTATCAAATAAAATAAATTTCTTTGAATTAAATCACTGTCGTTTGCTTCGACATATAATTCAGTGCCGTTTTCCCCACCACTTACCCCTTCTCTAAGAGTAGCTCACACTAAACTAAAGCATCCCTACCTACAAAACCTCTGCGAATACGTCAATAATAGTTTTTCATTAAAAATAAACGTATCGTATCAACAATCAAATTTTTCAGGGTCTGGTGCTCAGTCGTAATATAATAGAAGTGTTAAAATATCTTTCTCGGAGCCTGGCCGAGGCGCAGCCCCCAAACCCGCTGCGAGCGTGAGTTGAATAAAAACTCGGAAAATAGGATTAGTTCGCGTGATCCCTAAGGGCAGTTGTGTCGATTTTCCCTTCTCAAAAATAGTCCCGTCCGCTATATGCAAGCGTATTCCAGCTGTGCAACTCGCAGGAGTTGCGCAACAAAGTTGCCTCATTAGCGTACTGTCAAGGGCGTAGAGTCAAACAATACATTAGTATTGATGGTCATGAGGTTTAAGTAACTTCTGCTTAACAAAATATTATTCTGTGTTATATGTACTTTCATTTATGGTAATTTGTTGTACATTTTTGATTTTGCTTGATTTCATGTCGTGTTTAACAAATGTCTGAAAGGATAATATAAATTCTATTTCAGCGAAGATAAGACGACCATATATTAAATTATAATAAATGACAATTTTTGTGATTAAACATACTGAACCACCTAAAACGGTACGAAACAAGAGTCCACAGCCACAGTGTCGTGGTCGGCGAAATAAGGCTTCCGTGCATCGTGTCACAAAAGCAGTGCTAAATGAACACCGCCTAGACGAGTCGCTCCAAGGCGGAATTTTTGACCCTGTGGGGCTAGTGACTGTCAACCTACACTAGCTGTACTAGATAACCCAGACCTTTCTATTTAATCGACAAAGTCTTGATGCGGGCTGACGGCAATACTCAGTAAGCCACAGCTTGTAATCCCTACTCACCTTTCTAGTAACCGTAAAGAGTCCTAACCCCCCCTCCCCACAATAAGATTATGAAAATATCAATTCCCGTAGTGGTAATATTTGATTTAATTGTGTAATGTACAATTCTCAATTTCATTAGGGCGCTTTATTTACAAAAATTATTATTTATGTACAAATGTGTGGCGAGGTTTCTTGCCTGCACGCCTTTCGAATGCCCCTTAGTGAGTATCCGATGGTCCATGGGTTAACGTGCGAGCTTCTTACAATTCTCATACTTAAAGCCACATTCTAGACTGCGTGCGCAGCCGACAACATTTAACAATTACGAATCATATTTGCAAGATGACTTTCTCTCAAGAAATTGGTTAATATAAAGTAAGTGGTAACGAATTTACCTTCTTTTTACCTAGAAGATTATTTCTTTTTATTTTAAATAATTAACCATCCAGTTCAATTAACAATGCATAGGTTAATTAAAATTTCAAAAATTAGTAAATTTTCGATCTTACCACTAAATCTTGGCGTTTAATATAGTGACGTAACAATTTTTGAAAAGTATTTGTAGTTTTTTGTTTCTATCTTGACTAATATGATTCGGTAAAATCTGACATTTAGCGATAAATATTCCCTATATAATTTTTCTTTAGCTGTGATACTTGATTAACGTGTCTTATATATTTTTAGTATTCATTTAATATATGTTCAAGATTTCTAGCGGTAATTTTTTATCGTTTTCGGCAGAAAAATTGCAAGCAGTACTACTTGACTCATTTTCAACGACACTTTTATTCCTTTTCAATCTAGTATTAGCTTCTTTAACGTCCCATAACCGTAGACAGGTTTTCAGTCTTCGTCGTTTGAATGTATCAATATGCCTCAAAAATGTTTGGAAGATGCATAAAATATTAGATGGTCATGCATCAGTTATCTTTGAGAGTTCGTTCAGTACAAGTGTATATTCCCAGCCCTAAAATAGCAAATAATTTATTTTTAACCCATTCATGTGAGAAAGAGAGACAAAATGATCAAAACGAAACGGTCCAGTTCGTTCCGAATTCTGTCGAGTCAGATCTTCCCATCCTTAGGTTACGTCTCTTCCCATTCTCTGGACCCACTTCCGATCGCACTCTCTCCCAATCGGCTGCTTCAACATGGAGAATCGTGCCTCGCAATATATTGCAGGAGAGATCGTAAACGGTGCTGTCCACGCGTCGAGGCCAAGACAAGGACGGCGAGTGGCAGCGTCTGTGAGGCCAAGGGGATGAGGAAGAGGACGAAGCCGAGGACGGGGACGGCGAAGGGCAGTGAGAGAGAGATCGCGAATGCCTTCGAGGCGTGCTGGGTTTCGGCGGAGGCGATGGCAAGGGCGAGACGGAGAAGGCGAGGCGCCCGCGGCGGCGCGGGACGAGGGCGAAGGCGTGAGGAGGCGGCGCGCGGCGCCTTACTTTGCGGCGCTGCAGGGAGCGAGCGGCCAACCCGCCGCCCGCGGCGCGCGCTCCTTTTCGGCGACGCAGCATTGACGGCAGGAGTTGTCGCGCCGAGTAACGGAAGGCGCGAGTCATGAAACAGTAGACCAGAGGGTTCACTGCGGAGTTGGCGTGGCCGAGGAGCAGCGAGTAGCGTAGCAGCGTCATCAGAGACGGAGGACCTTTCCGGAAATCCAGCACCACGGTGAGCACGTGGTAGGGAAGCCAGCACGCGGCGAAGAGAGCGGCGAGAAGGACTAGAAGGCGCGCTGCACGACGCCGCTCACGCACCAGAGTACGACCCTTCGCACACACAAGAAACAACAAAGAGTGGGACTTACCATTGCCCAACTAGGTTCCAATAATTTTGGAAGGGAAAAAAACAATAAATTCACATGTGACTAAACAACCAAACATATAGAAGTAGATCATATTTGTTGGGAATGAAATTTGTATGGATTGGAGAAAGAAACATACATAAAGAAAATGACTATCACATATAGGTAAAAAAAGAATACAAAATTTTAATTCTTTTTGTACTCTTTTTGGTATCTATATTGACAGTATTCTGTGACATAGGAAAAATTGAGATAAACGAATACAGTGAAATATATTCTGAGAAAAACCGATACTCTTATTTTGCAAGGAGTTACACCCAATGGTGAGGGAAAACATGAACCAGGTGCCTTGTACGTACAAGAGCACTCCCGCTTTAGCGGTTTTGGAACCACTGTAACATTTAACCTTCAAAGAGTGTGGGGTTGATCGTCCAATAGGGATAATTGTTTAATTTCAGCTTTTATATTATACATAATTTTGTCAGTATAAGTAAGACTAACTATTCCAGGCTTTTAAAAGTATATGCTTCCTCGATTTTCGCGAAATTTTCTTCTATATCACTCTAAGAGTGGCTCATTGTAAAGGGCATGTGATATAAACATTTTTACACGGGAGTGCCTAGAAAACAACAGCACTCTCACGCAATTAATTTTCACTACGAAACATTTGCAAAAATAGAAGTGATGGTGAGATGAAAGTAGTACGCAGCTACTTTTGTGCACCTGTAAAACAAAATACGTGAAAGCAATTATTTCTTAGGAATTAATATACTGATGGAGATAATAATAAGACGTCGGAGAAAAGATATGCGAGTGAGGTTTCAAATTGACTTAAAAACTTAAGAAATAAACATTCTTTTTGAAAAAATCTATGCATATACATCATTAAACTTAGATGGTTTCGTATACTAATGAGGATTTTTCATTTCATTTTCAATTGTAGGTGGTCAGAAAGTTGTCTTATCTTTATCGAAAAGTCATTAATTTATTTGTAAAGAATTGAGTCCATAGGTATAAACTATTAAAAGAAAAACTACTTTTGTGTTGTATCAAGAAAAGCATACTTATATAAATATGTTTACATTCAGTAGTAGAAAATACTGTTATACTTTAAGAGTATTATCTGAATAAAACTATAAGGAATGTTTATACAATAATGTCAAATAATTTTTTTTGCAAATTACTTTAATTAGAATTTTTCAGTGCAAATTACATTAACAAAACTACCTATATTAGAGTAAAAATTCTAACTTTATTTTTTTTCTGCGATATGATGAAAATCATATGAAATGATGATAAAGGTTTTCCAGTCTCTGAAAATCAGCGTCGCAATTCTTTCTTATCGGAGGTATTATTTTTTAAAATATGTAGATACGAAATATTGAGTAAGGGTACCCTCATGTGTTTTCTAGAGTTGCCGTAGAAGAGAAGTTCATGTGCCATCCCTTTCACACTGGGCAGGTTCTAATTGTAGAAATTTCGCAAAAATACAAAAGAAAACAAACTATAATGTGCCAAGGAGGGTTTATCTTTTGTGTAGAAACTCAATAATATCTGATCTGGAAGTTGAGAAACGAAGATTACCCAATCCCGAAGACTTGTCGTCATCTTCCTCATTGATACGCTAGTGAAGTGGAGTATTTAGGATCTTCGGAAGGTCCTTAAGAAGACCAGCGAATATTTGGTTCAAGTGTTCTCTCACCTTTGGTAGTAACGACCTCAACGACACATATTCAAAATATTCATCTTTATTTGAAATGTTTTGAATGTTTCATTAGTTGTATCTGGAAGAATTTATTTTGGTGTCGTTAGATGTAAGCAAGGCACTTTGATCCAAACTTGGAGTCGCTCCATCTGACAACCCCTATTAATGGTCTAAGTCTATCAATCCTCAGAGTGATAGTGGGGAAAAAATTGTTTGGGTCGCAAAGGGAATCCTAAATTATACCAAGGATTAGAAACTGTACGTTTTACCTCGAAAAGCAATACTAATCAGTTTTAACACAAAATGGATTTTTGCCGTCGATCTCTAGTAGTATTATATCAAATCCCACTGTGAAACATAATAGCTGAATTGCCGAGAAGCTCCTCCTTACACACTTAGCCACAAAACTGTATTTAAGGATTCAGGTTATATCCCAATAAATTTGTAATAAATAATGATTTTAATTGTCTTATATTTAATGAAAAAAATGCTTCATAATATTTTATGGTAAATGAAGCCTTCCTGAAAATATTCTTAACGGTAATAATTCACTAAAAAAGATTTGGGATACCAGATTTTTCTCCAAACCTACCGCAAGTTTCACGAAACATATTAAATTTAAGAAATATACTTAGTGGCTAAAACACTGATATCACATATTGCGCATCAATACTACGCGAACATGTAATTCTAGCATTTGTGACCGGAGCACAAAGAGTATTCGAGTAAAGTACTCTTAAGGTATTCTACGCAAAGAATAGCTTACACTGTGTGACTATTCAAATACGAAGAATTATTCTTCGCAAGGAGAATAATTATATTCTCCTTGCGTATAATCGATAAATCCTTATAATCGATATACGCACATCAAAATAAAATTTTATCGCTAAAATTGTTTTCCTGAAATATTGAGAAGGGCACATACTTAGCGTGTTCGAGTAACGAAAAGCAGACTACGCAGTCACTAGGACAGAAAGGGTTTACACCCTCCACGACGAAGGTACGTCATTTACCATGGCCGTCTGAACGTGCGTCTGAGAAATACAACCCAACGCATTTCACACAGCGGCGGGTTTTTTGTACCGTCGAATCCAGAAACGTGCAAGTACCACGCAGCACCCAATTTGCGAGTGTCGCAATACCAACAAGACCCCACGATTAAAAAGATACTGGTTTGAAAATTTCGTGTTTCCTTAAAGAGTTTATTTACTTATTGCTATTACAAGTGTTCTTAAATAGGCAGGAATAGAATAAATAGAATCGAAGAACTTGAAAGCGTTGTCATTATCTGACAAACTTATGTAGACAAACTTATTCAATACCGACGAACAAACATCCATTTCTTTACATTCATAGGATGCTGCGATAATAATGTTAGATGTGACGTTATTTTTGTTATCGAACACTTCATCGGTAGAATATACTCCGTGAAGATACTCAGGAATAGCCATTCCAATTTTTACTTCCCTGTGTGTTTCCTTTTTCAATGTTTTCTAATTTCATGGAATTAAAATTTAAATTAATGAAAGAAATAACAGAGCATTACAGGAATACTCATTATACAAGATGGAGATGGGTTTCAGAATAATTAAAACACTCTCGCAACGTGAGCGAGCTCAATAATTGACATGCCATTAGCAGCTCTCACAAAAAGAATGGTGGCGTTTCTTCAAGAACGCAGTAATGAGAGTCCAAAATACAATCATGATTACAAATTCTATAGCCTCGTATGTACATACCTAGAAGAAAATTGTTCACAAATTTAAAGCACCGTTCCTGGAATGGGGTTCGTTGGGGAAATCAAAGGAAAACAACGCAAACACTATGCCACGAACGCGCGCCATTCCATTCACTTGCTGTTCTTCTCCAAATCAATAAATTTTTCCATCGTTGTTACGTAGTTTAAAGCTGTTCTGCCGACATATATTTAAACAATTTAAACGTCTAAAATTTTCGACTTGAGTACAATAATTCTTGCTTATATCAATACTATCTTTTAAAACACATCCCTCCAACCATTATGCGAGATATACACTAATTTGGATGAAATACATGATGTATGATAAGAAATAGACTTATTTTCGAAAATAAATATTTCAGAATATTCAAAAAAGCGGAATAAATAACATTCCCAATATATTTTTTGATAGTATTTTGCTTGGTGTTTTATTCTCGGAGAGCTTTCTTCAACGACATGGGAATGCCTCGGTAACATTGCTCTTGCTTCTCACGGCATTCGACGTCTCATGACGAGTGCTACCAAAGAGACTACACCAACGAGATGTACTTTTTTTGTGTGTGTGTGTGATTGGGTAGGGTTTTCAATGATTTTACTGACATTAAGTTGAGACCAGCACAAACAGTTATATCACTGAGATGTATAATTGTTTTTTATTATTTTAATTGTTTTAAAACATAACAATATGAACAATAAGGAAGAAAAACCGTGATTTAATTTGAGACTATCAATTAATAGTATTACACAAACAATATTCAGAAACTCGCTTGGGTCGTTTGAAATGCATAAGAGCATGTGCAAAAATGGCGGCCAAACGCAACGGTTTAGTGAATTTGTGAATCACACTCCAGAAAAAGAGAAATATCTCTCTCAAATGTCCAATGACCTATCGATAGTGATGTAAAAATACAACGAACATTTGCTACAAATCAAAGTAAACTTCCAGCACTTTCATGATTTAAAAGTTAGTCTTTTTTGAAAATAAGTGTTTTATCCATAAGACACAATGTATAACATCATCAATTATAATTGTAAATATATCAATTAAATGGCCTGTGAGGTATGTTTCTCAAGTTGAAATTACAATCAGTACATGTTACTCTGTTTATTTACGTCGATTTAAGATACTTTAGTGATTTAATTCTACCTACGCCAGTTCTACCTTAAGCGGGAGAACGGCCTGGTTTGTTGTGCGATTGCTGGATGCGGTAATTAACACCCACATCAACGAGTCAGGACTTTTATGTTATCCTTGTGGAAAAGTTAATTTGGGTTAAGAAACTAAATAGACACACTTCCGAAAAAGATATTAAAAACGTTTTGAGAGAGAAAATCGAAAAACAGTCAACAACAACAATTCTGAATAATGAATATTTTTCCGATAATAGGAAGCTAAGAATTCGAAGTACGTTTTGGTGAAAATATTAGTTGTCCTGCTTTTCATTTTCATACTCACCTCCATTTAACGCCGGACCGAAAATCCTAANTCACTCTGTATTTGTTTTCTTTTCTTTTATTCTTTTTCATTGTTCTTTCCTTTCTTTATTTCAACAACAACCAAAAATACACTTCTTTCGATACTGTTTCACCCAATTATTATATACTTTCATATTATGTATCTATTTTTATATTTTTTATTTTATTTTTATTTTTATTTATTTTTATATTTTCAGTGTATGTTACTGATGATGGTTGCTATGCAGCCGAAAAAGCTTTTTAACACCAATAAAGAAATGAGCAACATGAAAACGACCTTTAATTTATCATGCTTTGATAATGTTGCTAAAGCTCCACAATTATCAAATTATAAAAACTTGCACTGAAAGTATATTCAACTTAAACAAATCAACGTTTGAGTCCAACTTACGTTTTCTGAATCCGAAAGAATTATTTATTCACAGAAACTATTCAAACCATTATACGTACTATGGAAATATCAGATAATATTTATTATTATTATTATTATATTAACTGTAACAAAGTAATGGACTCTTCAATCAATTATTTGAAAATATCTACTTCAATAGATCTGTGACAAATCAAACGATGCAAATTGACTGTCGAAAATGGGTTCAAATAGATGCAATATCGTGCTAGTAAATATAAAATACATTTTTAGTTGCTGATTAAATTTATTCGGAAGTAAAAAACTTTGGAATAGCCGAGATTTAGCATTTTGATCTTTCAGTAAACCATTTTATTTTATTGCAATAATTGAATCTACGTATGCAGTGGCGGATCTAGACCTTAATGAAGGGGAGGGGAGATCGGGGACCATTTTTGTTTATACATTATGGTTTTACACATAAATTTTATAATTACCTTTAATAAAATGCATCAAATAAATAATTAACAATCTGGTATTATTAATGACAATAACAATTATTTATTAGTTATTAACAGGTATTATTAGTTTTATTAATATGGTATTAAAACTAAGAAGAATTACAATTACAACTAAGAAGAATTATTAATCTGGTAACACTTTAACAAAGAAACCGAATTATCAACTTCAATTTTATATGGTAAGAGTTCAGGTCCAATGGGGGCGGCTATAAACCCCATAACCCCCCGTAGATCCACCACTATGATAAGATTATTGGAAGACGCTAACACTTTTAATAAATTATCTTGTAGAAAGTTACAAGGATTCAAAATTCATCCAGAACGGTTTTACCGATGGAAAATTTTATTTCTATAATCACCAAAGGAAGAAGACATTCGGAAGCAAATTATGCAACTACGAAACTCGTTTTACAATATAAAAAGCATAGTAAAACAGGTTTTAGGATTCAACATCCTATTCATTTCCTGCGATCAATGTCCAACATTAAAAATTACATTGTTATTGAAGATAAAATGTGGAAAAGAGATATCATAAAGCTCACAACACTAATAAATGAATGCTAAGAAATATAACTTAAATTTCAGTTTCTTGTTCGTATATTCTTGCCTAAAAGTTATAGAGCGATTATAATTATAGAGCTATGATACATAAAACTAAGCTCACCACGCTTATTAACAATCTGTCTACCCTGGAGCGTGATGTTAACCACCTCATGGAATAACCAATACGTCGTGCAGTTGTAGCCTCTATTAATTCATGTGAGATTTTTAGCTGGTGTTACCCTCTCCTACCCAGACGAATACCTGTTTGGTACCTTGTATTCCCAGGCCACCGAACACGTGTCATCCCTTATCCCAAACGATGTGGTTATGTGGAAAAACAATTCCCATGGCATCAACACATCAAAAAATAAAATATTAAATAAAAATAGTACATTAAGAAAAATAAATAAATACAAGTTATTTATATATTGTGCACGCCCTACAATTAATGTTTCCTTTCCAATGAAATTGTTCACTTAATAATCAATATACGTGTAATACAATTAATAATATTTTTTATTACCAATTAAGTGTATGTAAAAGTATAACTTTAGTTATTAATAGTCTCCATAAAAAAAGGAATAACAATGATAAATTAAACACGGTGCTATTAGAAAGAAGTGCAATGTAGTGTCCTTGAGAAATCGGGGCCAAGGCCTCCCGCCGCGAAACCAATAATGCTATTTACGACTCATTTACTGCCGTATGTGATCTTTCAAAAACTGTTCGGTAGCGTCGTTTATGCATTGTGTGCAAACCCAGAGGGTTTGAATTGACCCCAATTCTAGAGATATTGATAGTTTGAAAATGAATCATTTTATGGTTGTTTAATATTACTACAGGACGTGTTAATAATATTAGTACTTTGGTGATCCCTTCAATAGTGAGCTTTGCAAAATCACAACGTTTTTCTAATGTGAGAGTAACACGTTCAAACAGCGCTTTACACGTTGTATGCTAACGTACCACATATTGCATGAATGCACAACAACCGCTAACAGTGTATATTTAGATATAATCAACAGCCCTTCATCTTATTTTATTTTTCATGATATACTATAGAAATGTTAACACGAATGTAAAGCATAGTCCCTGGAGGACATTAAGTTCTCGCTGTGAAATGCTAGGATTGCCAATTTTTAAGACTTTTCAGCCTAGGAAGATCCACTGCCGATTTTCACAAAAAAGGTATCACAATAATTTCAGAATTGTCACAAAAATTAAGTTTTCCTGTTTTTAAAACTAAAATTATTCAATTTCTACGAAGTTTAGAATCGTATATACAACCAGTTCATTAACCTGCTTTAACATATTTTCCCGCATAAACATTTCTGGGAACTTTTCGCTTACTCTTGACCTACAAAAATAGTGACATAAGAAGGATTAATTAGCCAGTAATAATGTCGTTACAAGGTTCCTGTAAATTAATTCTATTAATTTCTCAGGTTAATTAATACTGAATTAAATTATAAACTGTTCATAGTTCAATGTTTTGTATATTATTATTATTAATAATATTTTCAGAGAAAAAGTCGTTGGTGAAAAAGCTATTGCATAAAAAATTAAGATCGATAGCTGCACTGGCTTTCCAGTTTATTTGACACAGAAGCCTACACTCGAATATTAAAACAATTTAATTGATTTTTTCTTACAGGTTTTAATGTCAGTTTGCTCGCAGTATATCACCAAGGACAGAATTACTATGGACATACATTGCATTGCATTTATTTTGTTCGATCGTGGCTATAATGATCACTTTGTCTAAGAACAGTGTCATTACAAGGCTCTTACATATTTTTATTTTCCCCTTCGTTTATTTTTCCCTTTTTTGCGTCTCATTAGCACTGTTTATACAAGTGTTCCTATCCTTGACACGGGAAACAGACGGAAAATCTTCTGTCCTCTTTGTCTTGTCCTTCATCCTTTGTGGTTTGTATTACTTGACTATGTCTCAAAATTCTGCTCTCACAAACATCCCTCTTTATTCATCTTCTTGTTTCTTTTTAATGCATCTCTTATATGTCCTAACTGGGTGACGAAATCTCTATATGCACTGTATACCTCTTTTGTTGTTATTTTCTTGTTCGTATTCCTTAGTTCATAATATCCTTTCCATTTCAAAAATTCTAATTATCTTGCTCGTTCCTCCCCATAGAGTGCACAATCTCACTTCTGACGGTCTCGCGTTTCACATTTTACTCCCCAGAAACATTTTGAATTGTCTTTTAGTCCTCGTTTGTTCAAGAAATCATTGAACTTCCCATGATCCGAAATAAATTCAATTACACATGGATTGAAATGTAACCATTTACGTTGTTTGTATGCAAAACCTATAATTGAATGTTATTCTCCCTTTTAAACTATTACTCCCTGGTTTGCCATGCTTCTACAACGTGCTTAGTTCTTTTCTTGATTCATTTTTAGCCCGGATGTGAAGCGTTCCATTGATTTCTATTTTCTCATATATTTCTAGCGATCTTCGTAACTTCAATTTGGTAATATATATATATATATCTGTGTGTGTGTGTGTCTCCGTTGTCGTGTCCGTGCCATCATCCGTCTTCTCTTACTTTTCTCTTTCTTCATTTTGCTCAATCCTTTGTTCCACCACGTTCTCTTTTTTCTTTATTTTCCGTAGTATCTATCCACTCATAATTGCTTTGTAATATATTAAGTTGCAAATCTTCTATTTCTTGTTCTCTTGCCTCTTGTCCATCTATATCTCCAACATATCTCCATAATTTCTTTTCATTTTCTAGTTTTCTCCAATTTATTCTCTATGTATGGATTTTCTGTTTTCCTATGTATGGATTTTCTTCATACTTATTGTGTATGATGACGTTTTCTTCAAGCACAAATTGTTCAAATAGTTTTCCCTTTGTATTAGTTATTTTATCGACTCACATGTTTAATCTAGCATTTACATAATGTCTTCATCACCCATCACCCTTAAAATGCTTCTTAAAATTTTAATAGAATTCTGTAAGTGTTCTTTGAATTGACAATACATGTTGATAATTAAAATTTCTATATCATTTTTCTTGAATAATATAGTTTCGTTATTATGTCCTGTCAATTTTGTCAATTATAAAACATATGCTTCAGCATCATTGATGTACATTGCAGACTATGAATTAGGACAATGTATTATGCGAAAACAAATTGGAACGAACATCGGTGATCCATTTGAATTCAATTGCTCTTGAACACAAGCTGCACTATAACCATTCTGTAACATATAATTGCCCAATTCTACAGAACCAGAATGTCCCCTTTGTAAATTTTGTTGCCGTATTTTAACAGCCATAGTTTATTGATAGATATAATTGTCTCTTAGCCGCTAAATATTCAGGACAATTTTTCTCTTGTTCCCTGTGTATGTGTTACGTTTCTTCGTAAGCAATTGGCACACTTTCTCTCTTCGTCTTTTCGTGGACAGTTTTTAATCTGATGTCCTTATATACCACAATGGCCACAATATTCCTCTTTTTCTTTACACGTTCGGATCGTATAACCAAACCATAAACATCGGCAACGTCTAATTGGTTCTATATTTTCTTGCATGCGATACCTCCTCATATTACCATAAATCCGACCAACTGCAATTTTCCGTAGCAGTTTCCCCGACATCTCTATCGCCCCATATTGCTTGTCTGAGTTCGAACAATTATCCTGGTTCAGAATCCGCGCTCATCCTATAAATTCCTTCCTTTCTTCTTCTGTGTCAAAATTTTGCTCGCCAATAATTTGAAGGAATTACCTTTCCTTTACTTCCTTACCAAATACTTTTAACCTAGGACGTCTCCGCTCATAATATTGTACAGTCAAATCCGTTTTCCCATTCAACACCGTTATTAGTTTATGTTTATCCTCTGCTGTTAGCACAACAATGACCATCTCAACTTTCTGAGTCTGTCTTGTTGCATCAAATTTTATTCGTGTTTGTTTATTCATTAAGTGATTCCGCACCTCCTCCTCTACATGCTCTTTCCGACCATAACTCCTTCGCACTAATAAAGCCTCCTTCCTAATCACTTTCTTTGATTGTGCCGTTTCTTCTTGTGCGTATATTTTTTCTGCATGTATAGTTATCAATACTTTATGAAGTTTAGTTTCAATTTCGCTCCATTTTACGACTTCTCTTTCCCGCATTTTCATTTTCTCTTCAATCTGCTCAAAATTTCCTTGTAGTTCCTTCGTCATCTCTCGCATAGTTTGAGTAATAGGTCTTATTTCTCGTTGTAGCTCCTTATAATTTTCATACAACCGTCTATATATGTTCATTTGTATTTGGTTAGCCCGCTCATCTTTAACATAACTTCTTTATTTTATAAGTAGCTTAAAAGACGGAAAGGAAATAAAAAAGTACATCAACGAATAAAAATAACGTAGTATTCTACACGGAACCTCAGATAAAAGGTCAATATATTTAACACATATTATTCGTCGGTTTTTGACTTTTCTTCTAGCAACGGTAGGCTAAATTTGACAAATAATTCCCATGTAAATACTTTTTCTAAATACTAGGATGCTGGGTCATCGAATTTATAATATTAAGAATTAAAAATCAATCGGTCACGATAAAATACTCTGTGGGAAGCCATGATTTTGTACCTAGCCAGGCTTTTTGATATTACATTAAATAATCACTACCACGTGACTGGAAAAGGGCTATTGTGGTACCAATTCACAAAGGAGATGATTGCTCATTAGTTAGTCTGTACCCGTTGCCTAGTCTGTACGTTTCGTGCTCGTAGCCCCACGTAATGTCGTACTTCAAGTAAATGATTGAGAAAGACACGTTTCAGTTCACCTGTGAAATGTCTCGTGAGTCTTTTAATGCTGTTCAAGCAAGCTAATTTCCTCCACATAGGCACCTAATCGGTCCTTCCTTGTACCCGTTAATACGAGTCCTGATTATACGAGCCCGACTGGCGTAGTAGACTTTTTTTGACAAAAACGATCTTTTCCATTTTACGTGTTTTTCTCTTATAAAGTGGCCCTCTTGCATATATTTCTCTTCCAATTTCTCAAGAAGCTACTAATACTCCCTCCACACCAGTTGAAAGTATATGGATCGTCAAAAATTCGGGTTCAAAAGGCACTTTTATTTCTCCGCAGGAATATAGTTCATCTCCTACGCTGTTTAACGAATCTTTGGTATGTTCTACACACCTGTGGAGCCTACTATGCACTACATATGGTGGGTGTCACATATTGATACACATACGCATAGTACGTATCACCTTAAAAAGAAGAGTATTCTGTGACGATTACCATAACATTACATATGGCCGTTCCTAGAGAGAACGTTTTACGATGTTTTTAACAGCACAGTAAAGAACAACACTCATTATTTTAGTATTAGTATTCATGAGTAAATACATTCCAATACATTACAATACAATACATTAGTATTCATTCAATATATCAGTATTGATGAGGCAATACAAATGCACTTTCCAGATAAACCGCGTTTATTTCTACCGTTAAATACCGGATCACTTTATTGTGTCAAACGATGTTCAAATACAAAGGGGAATGAAGGGTTTTATTGTATTACGTATGTATTTTTGTGCGTTTGTTGAAAACGTCATTAAATCATCTTGATGAACAAAATATAAAACTAGACAAATTATTGTAAATAATATAAGAAGTCTCATTATCTGCACATTCAGTTTTAATTCAGATGAATACTTTCATTCGAAAAAAATACATGTGGAACCACTAGCTACATTGTCATCCGGGTGCAAAGGTTAACATCCTTCGTATTTCTTTCTTTTCTTATATATAAGCTTAGTTTTTTTTCTTTTTGGGTAATGGACTCTAATGACCTCAATGTTGACGAGCCCTAAAGCCCCACAAAAAAAACCTTTAGGGTAAAATGGAATTATTTTTTTCTTGTAGTTAGTAATAACAGCACAAATCAAACTTGTCTGTATAATTAATTAGTGTATTTTTAAATTATTTTATTGACCATATGATATACATTAATTAAAGCTATAAAACGTTTAATGCTCGACTAAATCAAAAAAAAGAAGTTTTAAAGAAATCTATTTACGTAATAATTACACTTTAAAAGAATATAATATCAAGTTGCAAGCTTAATTATAATCTGCGAAAATATTCACTTCATCGCATAGATATTTCTGGCGGTATCATTGCATTGGCCAAGAATTTTGGCCTTTTTCCTAAATATGTGTTAAAAATATTTAAACTCTTTACTATATCAATATGCAAGATTCTGCTCGGATTTACATAAATTTCACACAAAACGCTGCATGATATGCCATATTCATAAATTTATCATTTGTCCCATCGGAGATATTTAAGCTTCAAATAGTCAAATTTTCAAAAAATAATTTTTTGAAAGGTCATAAAAGAATAAAAGTAACAACTTTTATATCTTATAAAGTGTATCTACACCCACAAAAAATAAAGCTGCAAATACATCTCTTTTTTTTTCAGAGAAAAATCATAAAAGTGACAGTCGCTCAAATTTTTGATATCCCAGTTTAGATAAAATTTTCTTATGGAAGTAAGAAAATGGGCTAAACATACACGTATTAAAGTATGCAACTGTTTTTGTTCGAGCTTTATATGATAAATAATGAAATTCATGAGATGATGAAATGTAAATGCGGACAACTGCCAAAATATACTCGGGCTGGAGGGCAAAATGGCTGCCAAAGGTGAACGGTTTCAGATCAATAGTTTTACAAATCAGTTTTTTACTACCGAATGATAAGAAAAAACCCCAGGTAAAATAAGATTTAAAAAATTGTCGAGTGGCCAATTTTTGTTTGAATATTTCGTATGGAATGACCTAGGAGCATATTAGCTTTCGAGCACGAAAGTTTAGTTTAACGGGAAATCTTTAGAGTCCAAAATTCAATATATCTTGTTTCAATTAGTTTAGAAAATAGTATTAATTTTGAATTAGACATGAAAATAAATTGGGACAATATTCAACCATTTGTCACGCTATTAACATATGGAATGATACAACCCTAGAAATAGAAGTTCGGTTGTGGTTTGAATAAATCGGGAAGTACAAAATTAAATGGAAAAAAGAAATTGTAACAAAACCTTGCAAGTGTAATCAATTGATACTAAATGGATGGTTTACTAAAACGGTGGTAAAACTAAAATCGAGATATTTCGATTCTTTGCCTAGGAAAATAGGGAGATAATTATGTGAGTTATTCGCACAGGGACAAGAAATATCTTTTAAATACGACACAGTTATAACGATCAATTACTTCTCTTGTTACCAAGACAATGGATACATAGATTGATGGAGATGGTGTGTAATATAAAATCATCCGAATTTTATTATACCCAGATTAAATACTGGTTTGGTAGCTCAGATAATAAAGGTTGTAGTAAATATTTCATCAATGAGTTATGAATATCTACATTTGAGCTATTATTTTCACGAATCTGCGCTTCGCGTAAATATAATGTCCAATTAACGGATCTCGTTTCGCTTTGTTTTCATTTAATTCAATAGAAGCAGTCAGTTCTCTCGTTAATAATATTTCAGACGATTTCAATATCCATTTTCAATTATTTCACGCAATCCTCAAATACCACACAATAAGAATATTTCAGTTTACTAAGTTCTGACCAAATCAAACATATTCGGGTGATTTAATACAAAGAGGGTCTAATTATTTGCACAATACAATAAGAACATCTAAGAATAAAGAAGAGAAACACAAGGTTTATATGATTTATATCTTCTGTTCCGAGAAAAAATAATACATTTTGAAAGACAATACAGATTTTGCCTATGTAGAGAAATGTGTCCTTCCTACAAATCCACATTTCCTACAATCTACACCACCCCTGTTAAATGCTCTTGCCCCATCAGCCTGCCCGCGCGCACGATAGTTGCTGATGCCACAGGAACACAGATTCCTACAAACATCACAAAATATATACCATTAAATCGAAAGCCTTCATCACGAATATTCACTTGAAAAGAAAAGAATGAACTCTGTTTACACTTCAGCACGGCCCATCTGAAATACAAGATATCCAAGGCACACCGAATTCCAAGGCACACCGAATTCCAAGGCACACCGAATTCCAAGGCCAGCAAATTCCAAGGCCCAGACAGAGAATGGAACTCGACATAAGTTCTATGCTATAAGTTCTATGCTTACCTCCTAACAAGCACGCCAAGCGAGCACGCTAGCACCTGACCGCCTTATGACGCCTTGTGACGACACTATTTCTTCACTAGAGCTAATCACCACTAGTATGAAGATCGTCAACTATCTTCATTTTTAAGCAGCCAGCCTTAGTTACAAATAACAAGCACTTCGCTTCGCTACTTCGAGCCGTTCAGTCGAGCAGTCAGACCTGCGCAAATTGAGTTCACAAACGGTAGTTTCAAGTCAAACGAAATTCATTCAATTTCAATTCAGGAAGATTTAAAGCAACTAGCTTTATCTAATGTGCAAGTCCGCGAGGATATGAACATTTAAATCCGCCACGAAATCCTTCAACTTGAAGAACTTCGGCGCCACTTGGAAAGACGACAAGTCACCCAGA
>NNCF01131701.1:33613-50732 GCA_002313205.1 Laupala kohalensis | reverse complement strand
TTACCCTCTGTCGGTTATATTAACTGAAGTAATTCAAAAATGTTTTTAGAAAACACCTGTTTCCCAACTCACACCCTTACGGGTGAAGTTTTGTAAAATCCTTTCTTAGAGTACATTTTTTTAATTTTTTAGTGTCACGTTATTTCCAACCCCCACGTTTAGAGACGTCGTGCACTTCATGAGGTCTGAAGGGTACACAAAATGTCATTGGAAATCCGATTAATCATCTCAGATTACACAATAACCTTGGACTCGACCCCTACATCTGTCATTTAACGTTATTTTACGTTTCTCTCTTTCCGTCTCACCTCTAAGAATACAGTGCTCGTATGTAATAACATCTTAAACATAACGGCATTGGTTTCGTCAACCCTAAAACTATGTATCCGATGCATTTTGTTAAAAATATTTCAATACTAGTTTTTAATAACTTTTATTCATAAACCCATTTCCATCCCCACCCCGTCCACCCTTGGGGTGCTTGTGGCGTGATTGTTTCATGGGGACTGAGTTCAGACTTACACGATATCGAGATTTCACAATTAACTCAGTGAAGCCAATAATAATGGACTCGTCACTGGCATGTCATATTTTATTTGTGACATACTCTTCCCTAGGGGCGCTGGAGTTTATGAGCTGATTGTGGACTTTTACGTCTTCGGAAATGTCACTACTAATTTCAGCGGCCACCAGAACTACAATCTCAACATTAATGTCAGTCACTTTCGATTATTTTTATATTTCACTCCTTCTTTCCCCCAACACGAAGGGTATTTATTCCTTATAGGTAGTGATCGTGTACTTATGTGGTAATGATGGTATCACTTCACTTCAGCGGTCACAAAAATGATTTATTCAATACCAATATCGGTCGTTTTTTTATTATGTTTACATTCCCACCCCTATGTAATGTGCTAGGGGCATATTACATGCAATGTAGACTCATTGTTAACTTAGAAAGCATCTGGGAAGTCATAATCCATTCCAACGTCACCGAAATTTATGGTTTCGAATATTATACCGGACTTACCCTCATAGGGTTTATTGTTATTTAGTCAGTCATATGTGTATCAGGTTTGATTAAAATTGTTCCTGGTACTCTAGAGTTATCAAAGGATACATACATAAAACATTCCAACCCCCATTTCACCCCCTTAGGGATGGAAACCGGTAAAATTAATGGTCAGCAATGCTAAAGAAAATTAAGAAAAAAAGAGGGGCTAGATCCATGGACCTTGTAATCAACAATTCTGCAAGCTAGTCTCAAGAAGAAGTATAATTTTTTTACACATTATTTGCACTCGAAATAATCTTTTTGTCATTTAGTGTAATTTAATTTGTCATTCATTCGGTTTAATTTGTCATTCATTGCTGAAATTAATTTGTCTTAGTGTGTAGTATTGAAGTCTGCCACGAATTTTGTGATAAATTATCATTAACATAAAATAATAATTTTTTGGAGTGATAGAAACCGGTGTGGATAAACAAAAATGTTCAGTTGGAATTTAATTTAATCTGTAGTTCTCACGATCTTCAGGTATATATTCTTAACTACACATCAATGGTATATCACCACATTTCGTGTAAAAATTTATCATAGAAATATAGTATTTGTGAATAATTCCCGTATACTTTATATTTCACAATTTGCCCTAACGACTATTGAGATTCCACCACATTAGTGTTGGTGTTTCCTTCGAACCAATATCTGCTCATCAGTTCCTTTACCTAAATATATGCTGCCAATGGAAGAGGAGACCCATCTCATCACGTTATAAATACGTAAACAAATTTTGCAAAAATAGTTCGAATCTTGCATAATTAAAAATACAGAGTAAAATAAACAACGAAATGTCTAATATTGATAAATATTGGTTTTTTCTTTCATTTTTGATAAATATAGTATTTTAACCCTTGTTGACACTGTTACAAACCGAATACCGAGTTTGTAAACTGAACAGTGCAGTGCAACGAAGTTTATGAACACATTCAAGAAAAACAACCTCTGTAATTTCTTCCCACTCCAGTCGAGAAAAGTTTTCTTTAGAAAAGACGGATCTGTGGTCATTCTCACTCCACTTCGAACATCCGTAGCAAAGGGGGAGATGTAAAGTATTGCGATTTTGTCTTGAATAGGCCAGCCGTGCTGGCCTCGCCAGTCATCGCATGAAATACTACTGAGTTTCAGTGTTTACTCGTAGCAGCATCTCTAACTACATCAACATACTTGGTTATGTCGCCTGGCCACTGGTTCTAATTCAACAAGCATTCATCAAGAAGTGGTTCTTGTATGATATTACAGTCTTCACTTCAAGTCAAAAGCTGCTACATCAACTAAAGTGACTCTGAAGAAACATTCCCTTACTTGTAAGACCACAAGAGATTGTAATTGTGGCAAAAAAGGTACAACTAACACTGGTATGAAAGATTGTAATTATTTACAAATCTGTGCTAATTTTGGGGGTTGTTTTACATCTTTTATCTTCAATAAGTATTCTTACAACTATTACATAACGTTTTGTTAATGTAATATGTCATTTCAAGGTGTTAAATCATTATTAATGTTGCAGTAATATGACAGTGTTTTTTATCATATTTTGCTCAGATTTTCATTCTTTTCTACATTCTATTCACTGTTTAACATCTTAATACACTCCACACATCACTCTGTTGAATGTGTACATGCTCAGTTAATTATCTTTGATATTATTTAACATTTATGTCATTCAGCTTAAAACACCCAGTGAAAACTCGAGATATACTCTTTGAGTATTCATAGTGTGTTCGAACTCGCCCCTGTGAATATACCTCAACTTTGATATTCCGCATTATTAGTAATTCTGTATCAATTAATATTAATATTTTTTGGGAAAAATAGATTGGGATTTCAATATTTTTTGCGTACTTGTATGGTAATACTCTGTTTAATTTATTGTTCTATTTTATAGTTGTATGTAATAAAGGTATTAATTATTTGTGTTGAAATCTGATATTCTTTCTTCCCTCTTCATCGATATTAACTTGACTAGTTGAATGTCAAGCTTCCCCTTTGCACGTTGTTTAAATTTTGTTTCAATGGTTTAAAAATTATGCTGTTAGAAGACTATTTGTATTTGTAAATAACACATGGCTCTAGAATCTCGTGTGGTAGGACCTGCTAGTATTAATTAATTCTTTGTATTGCATGTAAAAAATGAAAACACTATAAACCAGTGATTGGCCTGACTGATTGACTGATCTGACCTTACTGACTGACCCGACTCGCTCATTCATTCATTCATTAATACATCAACTCAGAAAAAAATTGGATATAAACTTGAACGTTTGAAGGGATATCGCTTTTGAATTCTAGAGACTTAATACAAAAGAACTTCTCAAAATTACTATATAAGGGATGAGATAAGAATTTTCAAATTTTATGTATATCTTATAATAACTCGGGCATTATTTGTACACGTTAATTCACGTAATTTAAAAGTGAATCTCTAGATTTTGATATTTTACATTTATTGGGTGCAAAGGGGTAGAAATGTTTTCAGGTTTTGTCGTTCGCACTAACGACATGGTAAGTCTATATTGCTTTCGCTAGACCTCTCCCTTATTGATAAATCTTCTTTGTTTTTGAATGTAAATCTCATTAAATTAAACAATTAAAATCGCGATTCTGGGTATTTTTGATGAATAAATTTTTATGGACGAAAAGAAAGAAAATACTCTTTGCGTTGTCGTGACATTGATTCATTCGTCAAGGCAAAGAGAAAGATGTTAATGATAAGAACTTGAAATTTTGGCGGTAAGTTTTTTTTGTATTAAAAGAAAGGATGTTTCAATTCTCTTCTAAAGGGGTTAATTAGACACAGCTTATGATCCAAAACCAAGGGGATTACTCTTACGCATATTCTTGATACGGTTCAGAGATTGGTGTGAGATTTATTTTGAAAGAGTTGTTTTCATGATGAACAACAGAGGTTTTACGAGTATTTGCATGCATTACTAAGCGAACAGTAAATACTCCATCGTTCATTGTGTATTCTGATCGTAAACAAGAGGCTAAATAATACTAAGAAATAAGATCTCATACCATTAGAAAGCAATACATTTTACATGAGTGGTTACATTTACAGTGAATAAAACAAAGGTCAGGATGTAATTACCTTTACGATTAAGCACGGGCACTAATGTATTATTGATTTTAATAAAAGTTAAATTCGTCTTGTACTTTATCACGCCATTGCTGTAGTACTTCTTAAATAACTTATATCAATTTTAAAAAAAACTATTTTCTTGCATGATTGTGTTGTGTGTTATATTAATTTAGTTTTATGTGCACTCAACTTTGGCACGATTGTGTGCATTAATTCTGTAGCCCCATCCTGGCCCGGGTTTTTCTCCGTTTTTCCTTCGGGTAGAGGTGGATTTCGTATACAGGTTCTCTAGGCTTTGTCTAGGGGCGTGTTTATTGTAACAATATATCGTGAAATTAGTGTTATTTCAATTCTTATGATTTTTAAACACTATACTCAGAATAATCAATAGTGTGATAATAATTTGTGCATGCAAATTTATTGCGTTAAATTAAAAACATATTGACATTATATTAGTATTATAACTCGTAGTTAACTTTTCATCTTATCTAGGAATTTTTACTTAAATTTTTTTGNTTTTTTGAATCCGCCTCTGCCTTAGGGCCCTTGATCGGAATTGATGGGATGGTCCCTTGCTTGCTTCCGGAGAGTAAATTAGTTTATTTCCCTCCACGTGGTCATACGCTGTTTGTAGTTTTTTTACAATAAATTTATTATTATTATTATTATTATTATTATTACGGTAAAAGTATTTGTTCGAAAGTAGATAAAATTTATTATTGCAATACGAAATCGCTTCGTGTATTAAAATTAATTCTACAATTTAAGTATAGAGCAAAGCTTACTTTTATTCAAATTTTTAAATTACTTTAGAATTATTAAATTAGAAATTATTAAATTAAACGACCTTTTTTCACGGACTCAATTTATTTTCAATTAAATTTTACTTACAACGCTTGTATTTCTTAAAAAAACTTTTCAATATTTCTTTTCGCTGTAATTTTTGTCAGTAGTTGCCGGATGATAACCCACAATGGAGGAGTAAAAGTTGTAAAGAATATTTAATAGAAAATGGAGTGTGTGAAAATAATGTTGTTTAATGTTATTATTTAATGTATGTTCTACAGACGTAACTAGAATATATTTTTTGTAGAAACTTTTACCAACAAAATTATAACAAAAATATTAGTCTCATTGCTAATTATGCTTTAAATCATAAAAATGCTTTATGATGAATTATGTAATGAAAGAAGAGGAAAAAAGATTGTAAAATTTATGTCTTGGGAAAGAATCAATGTTTAACAAAAGGAGGAACAATTTCAGTGGCGATTCTAACAGCTGAAAGTAAACGATATAACTTCGCGTGAATTTTTATCCGTCCACCTTATGACGTGGAATTAAGTATGAAAAGATAAGAATGAACATTAAATAAATGTAAAAAATCATCTAACTCTAGGATCATGATAGTAGTGTGAATCAATAATTTTGTTTGTTTGTAAATTATAATTTAAATGTTTAAATTAGACAGTAATGAAAGAGGAATGTAATTTTTAATTTTTTGTTTGTTTGTGAGAAGAAATATCAAAAGGGGCAAGTTTTTGTTTTAATAATTTTGTGGTAAGAATTTTAATTTGAGATGCGCAGTGTACTTGTGATCCTCAGGTATGAGCGATACCAATAGTTTTAATTTAATTGCGAAGTAGGAAGTATGTCAATTTATTGGATGTTAACTATTTCGTTCATGTCGTTTTTTTATGGAAGAAAGGAGACTAGATGTGTGGAAATATAAGTTGAATTTGTGTATTTGATCCAACTGTGAATAAGCATATTGAAGTGCGCATTGAGAATCGAACCTACCTTTTCTATTTTTTAAATCTACACGATATCTGTGCTTTTCTCTTTCAGGAGGTATTCAGGGTTGCAGCCATAGATTTTTTCGTGTTTATGTTTAGTCAAGGATTGGGAGGAGAAATAAATTCTTTCTTTTGAGAGAGGGAGGAAGTAGCGATAAAAAATCCCATGACCCGTATGGGCCACTCTCAAATTCCCCGCCCACATTGAGTACGCCTCGCCTCCGAACGAGAGCATGGCGGTGGCTTCTATCCAGACGCAGCGGTTTCCCCGTGAGCGCGCCATCTAATAACCTGCCGATGTGGCGGCGGAGGCGGTGATGGGATGATGACGGGGCGAGCGGAGACGAGAAGGGGCAGATGATGAAGAGAGGGAGATGAGGAACGACGGAGGAAGCAAATGGTCGGGAGGCAACCAACACGGCTGTGACGGGGGATTCTGGAACCTGCACGTGACGGGGTCTCGGAGCAAGAATTCCGACGGAACTAGGAGGAAGTTCCGGCACCCAACAGGCACAGAATCCAACCGGTGCAGAGCGCTGCGGCTCGCATTGTGAGGCCGGTCGCCCTCCATGCACTTCGTCCGATATTTATTTAGCATTCCGTCCTTTTATGTAAAATTGTCATCTTCCTCTCTTTCCCCAAGGTTTGGGGGAAATAAACATAATGTGAATTTTGATGAGTGTGTGGTATGAGGCCTGTCTCCACCAGTACAGCAAAGGTTCCTCAACACACCTGCCTGTATAGCTAGGTCTCCTTCCCCCGACCTGATTTAGCAGTGTACAGACTGTGAAGTCAGAAAATATATATATTTACGATCGCTATAATTGCATACAGTTACCATCCGTCGGATGTTTACTTAATCTGTGAAATTTCAGAGTTTTCTTTACGTAAAGGGATTTTATGGAAAATTAAATCGAGAGCTTTCTTTTCATGCAATAAAAAATTAAAAGTTAGCCTATGTTCATCCTGGACATCTTCACTATCTCCTTGCTAAATTTCATTACGATCGGATTAGTCGTGATTAAGTAACAAACGGACAGACACGCTTTCACATTACGCATATTACTAAGGATGGATGTATTTGGTGAGCGCGTCATCCACCTACATGAAAGTTGTTTGACACGAAATGTATATTTCCTTTCAAGAAATTCACCCATTCAAACGACCTGCCAAATTTGCCTAAATAAATCTCTAAATTCGAGATGTCAGTTTCTGCCTGATTCTCCATTTCAATTCTGGTCGACATAAAACGCGTCACAGAAGACAGGTCACATTAGAGAATTTTCTGTCAGCTAAAGTGAAAAATCTTCATGCATAATTCACATAAACGATCAATTTGAATCAAATGAGAGAAACAAACCACATTGACGAGACTGTTTCATTCTGTTACACTGCTTTTTTTTTCAATGCTATAAAAAGAAATAATTAATACTAGCAGGTCCTATACCACGAGATTTTAGAGCTATTTTGTATTAGCAAATTAGACATTGTCTTCAAACAATATATTTTTTAAACCTAAAAGAAATAATAAAAATAAAATATATATTACCAAATAGAAAAAATAATTTATCAAAACACCATCTTTGTTAACTTTTGTTGATATTACGCATTAAATTTTTATTTTCATTACTACTTTTCATGTTCTTTTATTTTTCGCTTAGTTTGATATACTCACTCCCCCAACCCTATATATGGCTCCGCTTCACCATGATTGCTGGTGTGTTTCACTCCCAGACTCATAAAGAAAATTTTAAAATTCACATTTCATTCTAACTCATCCCTGAAAATGCAAGTTTTGAAAAGTTCTTTCTTAATAAATCTCTACCATACAAAACCGAAATCCCTTCAAAATTTCATGTTTTCATCAATAATATTTTCCTTTTTTTCCAGTGTTGATGAATGAGCGAGTCAGGTCAGTCAGTGAAGTCACTCTGAGCAGCGTCACTTTTCGGTATTGCTTTTTTCCTTTTTTTCCTTGGATGAATCTATACGTATTTTTGCCGATTTTTAAACAGACTCGCTGATTTCTGTCGTTGCACGGGATTTTTTCCGATTAAACCAATCNGGGGGGGGGGGGCAATTATATGTATTGTAAAATCAAAATAGTTTTACTTTTCATCCTATTTTTACATATCATAAAAATACAATTTTAATAAAAAAGATTGATTATATACATTATTTTAAATTTAACCTTCATCAGCAAGAATAAATAAATTCTTGCATGAAACCGTCCTTGAGCAAGCAACGTAAAGTTGTCCGCGAGAGAAACGAATCAATAGAAACGTCACCAATTAGTCTAGCTCTTCACATCACCTTTATTTAGGGGTATTTAACCCTCATTAGATCTGAACTTGTATTTATACGGTATCGTGTCATTGCTTATCTGGAATGTCTCGAAATCTATAGTTATTCCCGCCTTTTTTTCACTAAACATTTTTTATATGACTGTCCCTTCCCATTCCTTCTGGAGCTGTTCCCCCTAATCCCAATGGTGACCCAACACTGAAACAACGATGGAAGTGTCTCGATTCGTCTCTATCCGAGGTAGAACGAACCCCCTCTCCGGGAGCCGCGCCGGTCGAATTTTCGCTTCCGAGGAAAGACACAACGACGACTGCACTTTTCATTAAAACGACTCCGAAGTGAAAGTCTTGACCATTTACAATGCGAAACCACATTGAAGACCATACATTTAATCTTAAAACCAATTTTTATTGAAGACGTTACCCTGAAATATTTTTTATTATTATAAAAGGTAGGAGATAATTATGAAGTAATGTACATAGAGATAAGAAGAAAGAAGAGGTACTTCATTTGAGTACAAATGGACTCGGACACTCCATTATCGGTGAACAAATCGGAAAACACTATTGACTTACGTGAGAGCACTCAAATAGATGAGTTTTGGTTTCTGACATTGGAATCCAATAACCAACGCCTATGCTTTCCTCGAGCTCTATTTTTCTCTTCTGCTCTTTCACACAAAGAGATTTATCTTTGGTTTCAACGAACAAAATAAATACCGCGTATCATATATATAGTTTTCTTATTAAATACAATTTTGGATGAATATAAATTAGTACAAAACAATTGAAATACCAAGGAAATACTATGAAAATGGGATACCAAAGAAAGTAACCAGTTTCATACTGGTAGATCATATGTTTAATAGATTTTATTAATCAAAGAACCGCAAAAGAATGACTCCATGTGTTTGTATTCACAGGGGTTTCCTTTATAAATACTCTACACATGCTTCATATTAAATAACTTCATTTTCAGAATTTGGAGGAAAATACGTCAGAAGCAATGTAGAAATTTACTTCAAAATAAAGTTAGTGATCAACTCGTTTAGTAAATTACATTAAATACTTAAATTCACTTAAATTACAAAGTTGAACAAAATTCAAATTGAATTACAAATTAAATTACAAATTGAACCATTGGTACATTTCTGGAATATAGTATTTCCCATGTCGTAAATAATTAAATCCAAAAGTACTGCTGGTAGCTAGCACACCGATGATAGAAGAAAGGTGTTTCCTTCTTCCAAATGAATGAGCAATTATCCATTGTTTAAGTCTCAAGAAGAAAGATGGAAGAAAACCTCAAGGAGATAAATATTTTTAATAAGCGATGGATGCTTTATTGGCTGAAACTTGAAATTTATAATAAACTGCACAACCGTACCGTTATAATAGTTGCTTTTATAGGTATTATTTTAGCCATTCAACCGATTGAATTTAAAGGAATAATCATGAAATATGTTTTATTTGTGGAAAAATAAATAAATGAAGTCAAGAAGAAAAATATCTTAAATATATCATATCACATGTAAGGTTAAACCGGTGTTTATTAAAGAAGCACTTGACAATTTGGTATTACGTCATAACCACGAAGGACTTCTCAATATACGTTGTGATATATTACGTTCATTTATTTGCCTCACTAAGAAATTTTTAACATAGCGTACTTGCGAGCCATCGTATACGGAATCTACATGCAAGTTACTTCTGCGCATGCTCGGAAGTTAGTGATGCATTAACGCTCTTAGCGGAGCATGTTACAACGCCTCTGCTTGCGTACGATGTGACAGGTCATGGCGGATTCTGGTCTGGATTTGAGGTTATGTTGATATCTGAGAGGATATGCCAGAAAGGGTACTAATGATCTTGAAGAGCCCTAAAGCCACAAGAAAAAAAAAAGATATGCGAGCGATTTGTTGGTTGTGTGTGTCGTATGAGTACGTTGTGTACTCAGAGTACAGTTTATTTGTGTACGCTTGGATAGAAATAGTTTGTTTGGATGTACAAATTTGAGTATGATTTGAGTCGAAGGTATGATATGCAAAATGCATCGATTAGATTAGTTACTTCCATGTGCGTTACGCGGATAGCGTGTACGTTATGCAAAAACTCTCTACTATTTCAGTTAACAAACCTTAACTGAGTCAAGAGTTAAACTCTTCTATGAATAACCTCCGCAATAATGAAGTCCATTTTCCTGGACTGACACTATACGCATATTGGAACCATTAATACATATATCGTGGTAAACTGCATCGTGTTAAGCTTGTATAGGAGGATACACATAACAGCTCCTTCAATTACAGACAACAAAGGAAACTGAATGAAAATTGTGCATTCAACCTAGTAGCAAAAATGCATCGAGTGAAGTGAGTTGCGTGCGACAATTTGACGTATTATATTGTACTAGAAAACAAAAAATTGTGAAACCACATATTGGCTGAATGCCTCGCCCAGACCAAAAGGCAGATAACAATGTATATAATAATAATATATCTCGTAAATTCGTTAATACACGACTATCTTTGTAATTATAGTAGTTCAGTTCAAAACTAATACTGTGTACCGCTAGATAAATCTAAGGGCTTAAAATTTGAAAATGGTGAAATATTCATTCAATTTTTTTCGGAACTGATCTAGCGTTTGCTAGATTTTATGACTTACCAATCAAATGCTTTTAAGAAAAGGTGACAACAAAAGAATACTGTCACNGACTTACCAATCAAATGCTTTTAAGAAAAGGTGACAACAAAAGAATACTGTCACGATTGAATGAACCTTTCTGGGAATATAATGAGAATGCCCAAAAACTGATCTAAAAGTGAATGTGAACTCAGAATTATCTGACTAGATTTTCCGAAAATTATGTCATACTTTCAATTAACAACTTTAGCTTGAAACATCAGGAGAATCTCGCAACCTTTGAGTATGTTTGCTAATACACACTACAAATGAAGTATGTGTGATATTGAGGTTACAGCGGCAATAAGAGAATGAGAAGTACAAAAAAGAACTCAGTGCAGTGATGTTCCTTACGAAAATTGACATACGCAAGGAAGTTACTAGTGACAAGTCAGGGCCTAGTGAGACAAGAAAAGTAGAAAAAGCTACCAAAATCTGTAGCATTCTATATTTCAAATAAACTTTATGGACATGTTTGACTCTCTTACTGAAATTTATTTCCTTTTTGTATTGCCAAATATATAGTTTCTGTTGTAAGTTGTTATTAATTATATTATTTTTATATTTGACATTATGGGAGAAGTAGTTTTAGTTAGTGTAGTTTTATTCACTCTAATATAACTTAAGTAACAGAGTGTCATCTCATCATTAACTACATTTCAGGGTGCAGCTCTCTAGCGCTCTGCACTGCAAGTTGGAGCAAACTTTTTTGGCTTTTGTGTAGAGCTTAACCGCGAGCAGCCCTGAACCAGAGCGAGCGTTCTGCGACAGTGGCATCAGACGAAAAATGGTCTCATTACTTTTCATACATTTGTAAACTTTTTGTAACTTCACACTTCTTATACTTGGCTGAATTCACGCCTGTGTTAAATATTCTGCGATTTGAATCAATATTTCTTTTCTACTTTCTATACACGTTTTGGCTTCCCATAATACGAAGTACTCTTTCTCTCTCTTTCGTTTTGAAGCTCCATAATCGCAGCATAAACATATTATTGAGGTGGCGTTTGTTTATATGCGATTTATCGCTTTCCATATTTTCAGGCGGCACCTGGAAGACCATTTTCGAACATATGACAATTCGAAATTAATTTGTGTATAAGTAAATTATAAAAGAAATAGTATTTAGGTAAAATCGAAAAGTATTTTCGCAAGTCCAGAAAGTGATATTTGTAATCGCACCCCATTTCTGGGCAATTGATTAAATCTGACGTGTATAAAAAAGGAGTTATATTTATTATTTGCATATTTTATGTCTTTTGGCGAGTTTCAAACCATGAGGACTGCTCTTCCATCGAACCGATGGACTTTGGAGAGGGCATTAGGAATTGTCAGAAACCTATTCTTATTAGATGGTAAAAAATGTTAAAGGGCGTGAAATAATAAACAATAAACTTTATTGTCGAAAAAGCAGTTACAAACTGCGTATAACCACGTGGAGAACAATAAACTAATTTACTCTTCGGAAGCAAGCAACGGAACGTCCCATCAATTCCGATAATGGACCCTAAGGCAGAGATGGATTTAATATTTCAACACATTCCAAAAAATACAAATACTTCGGTACATGTTATAATGTTAATAACACCAACAAATTTGTATTCAATAAAACACAAGAAAGTAATTTCACAAGTACGTATTATTCTCAAAGTATTGATGATAAATTGTAACCATTAAATATCATTGAATTCGAGATTTATTATTTCGGTAGATGTCCTAGGCAAGAGTCTAGCGAGTCTAATGTAAAAAAATCCGCTTCTACCTGAAGGAAATCTGAAGAAAAACCCGGGCCAGGGTTACAGCTTTAATGTAGAAAACCGTGCCAATGTTGAGTGCATATAAAACTAAAGTTACATGAATGAGACACAATGTAAAAATGCAAGAAAATAATTTTGAAATTGTTATCAGATATATTAAAGTACAACAACAATGGCGTGATAGAATTCAAAAGTCTTTAAGTTATATTAAAATCAATAAATTCTTTTACTTAGTAGAAGCACTGGTACAATACTTAACTTTTAACCGCGGATTTGAATAAATTTAATTTAATAATTCCTTTTATATTTTTGGAGAGGGAATTATGTACAACAATTCCAGAATAATATGGGTCTTTTCGGCAAAGAGCAGTTGAAAACGATGAATATTTGTCCTATTGCGAGTATTGCGTTCGTGAGCAAGACTGGTTTGTGTAAAAAAGGGTAGCGCTTTAGTAATTCGGTCTTACCAACACGACAGTTTCATAAATATAAATGCAGGGAAGTGTTAAAATATTTAATTCCTTACATAAAGGTTTACAAGTGTTTCGGGAGTGATATTTACTAATTATATGAACAATCCTCTTTTGAATTCAGAAAGTTTTCACGCTCTAACCGGAGTTGCCTCAGGAGATAATACCGTATCGTAAACGAGAATAAACGTTTGCAAAATATACGGAACGGGAAATATGTGGACTAACAATATTAACTAAAAAATACGTAATGCGTAACACAATATACTTAATTTGGTATTAAGATTAACAACGTGACAATTTCATTTGAGGTTGTCTTGAATAAGGAGACATAAGAACTTTGTATTCGTAACAGTTTTTAATTGTGTTTCCTTTAACTAAGGAGAAACCTGGGGTTAAATTTTTGTGATACTATTGTGAAATGTCATACACTGTTTTGTCAGTGTTTACAATGAGACTTTTTGCATGGGTCAAAGCNCTCAGGAGATAATACCGTATCGTAAACGAGAATAAACGTTTGCAAAATATACGGAACGGGAAATATGTGGACTAACAATATTAACTAAAAAATACGTAATGCGTAACACAATATACTTAATTTGGTATTAAGATTATCAACGTGACAATTCCATTTGAGGTTGTCTTGAATAAGGAGACATAAGAACTTTGTATTCGTAACAGTTTTTAATTGTGTTCCCTTTAACGAAGGAGAAACCTGGGGTTAAATTTTTGTGATACTATTGTGAAATGTCATACAATGTTTTGTCAGTGTTTACAATGAGACTTTTTGCATGGGTCAAAGCCGAGAGGTTAGACAAAGCTTTTTGAGCGTTGGCGTGTTTACATAGTAAATTAGTGTCATCAGCAAAAATATCCATTTTGCAATCAGGTGGAATATGACATGCCGATCACATGCAACAAAAAGAGTATAAGGCCGAGAGTTGCTCTTTTCGAACTATGCGAGTAAGTGGCTTTGTTTCTGAAAACCAATGCTGAAGTACATGATTTTTAGTATATGATATCTCGACCTATTGATATCTATCTTTTAAATAGGAATTTAATCATTGATGTGCAAGTCCACGAATGCCAAAATACTGTAATTTTGAAGGAGAATTTCGTGATCGATGATATCAAATGCTTTGGATAAATCAAGATAGCTCCTTTTTAATTATTTTATTAAAATAATAGAAAAACATCCTGAGGATTTTCTCCATGTTTAAGATAAGTAGAAACATCGTTTAAGAAAGAAAATATTGCGCTGGAGAATTCTTTAAAAGGGAGCAAAATGATTTCCGAAAATCGTGTTGATCGTCACGGAGAATGTTATTTTTTGATAAAAAATCTAAAAGACGATTATAGGACAATTTTTTAAGGATTTTTGAGAAAGTGGGTAGTAGAGAATTTCATCGATAATTTCCAACGTGGAGTTTGTTTCCTTTCTTGTGTAAAGGTTTCACTTAAGTACGTCAGGAAACACCCCTTCTAATAAAAATCTATTCAAAATATTAATTGATTATTATTAACCATTAAACTATTAAAATATTTATGAGTGGATTTAACATCGTATAACGAAAATTTAACAATAAGTTCAAGTATATTGTCAATGCCTGATGAAAATTTGTGTTTTAATAAACACATTTATTCTTTCAGTTTTGTGATCCTATGTTTTTAATTATCTGAACACAAAATATCTTTTGGAAACGAACAATGGATTAAATTTAAGCTTTCCCGCAAAATACTACTACTAACATAAATAATTCAATCGTGTGCCATTTGAAAATGAATTGTCATTCCATTTCCGAATCCCATTTTGCAAAAATCTCACTTCTCATTGAAAACGACGCAAATAGTTTACTACATTTTATACAATCTTCTTCACAATTAATATTATGGATCTTATTCCAGATTCGGAATTCAACAGAACGGCTGCTTGGACGATCCTCTTACTATCTTACCGAACTTTTAATCCACCCATGACTCGGAACTCTGCATCAACAATTGGGCAAGGGCGTGTTTATCTGACTGGCGACAACTCAATTGCATATCAACTATCCACATTGATGAAAAGCGATCAGTGGTGGAGTAACCTACTGACGTTGCTGGTTCGTCATCAAGCGCCTCTGCGATATACACTCCTTCGGCTATCTCTCTCCCACAGCGGTGTCCACACCGCAAACCGCTTTTCAATTTGTCGTGTCGAAGAGGTTGCATACATCGATTTAAGAAAGAACTATTGGATTAATACCATACTCGGAATACTGTACGAAAAATCTTCTCTATTTTTGAGAATCTATATAATCTTCTCTAATGGAGCAACTTCAATGTCTTGCTTCCGTACGAATACTATCAAAGGAACACGTTGACGTATCCATTCCTCTCAAGTGATAAAACCATTAAATTGAAGTCCATTAAAGTGAAATTAATTTGTCAAAAATTTATACTGTAAAATTTGTCACAAATGCTTGTCTTTTACGATAGGTTTACGACGGAATAAGTTGAAAATATGTTGTTAAAAACAAATAATATCATATTTTATTTTAGCGTAAACGAAAAGATCATAAATTTCAAAATTTTAATGTAAGACCAGGAAAACGTAGTTCTTTCCTAGATAGATTATTGAGGAGAGTACTCGATTCTGATGCCTCGTGTACAAAAAATTGGGGAAATTTTTCTGGACGGGTTGTTGATTTTTTAACATGATGTACATCGATGGTTGCACGTAGTGTTTTTACTGTGCGATTTTATCATCTCAGTTTTTTCACCTGGTTCTACTAATTAACACTTATTTTCTTCATTATGTTTCCGATATTTTTCCGATCGCTGGTGATGCGTCATTTACACTGCTTTCACCCAGAATTGTCTTTACATCCTTCATTTTTTTCTGACTATTTTATCTGTCGTAACTTCGTGTTGTTTAAGTTGTCATGTGATCTCTTCTTCCTCAATGTCATTACCACCAATTCAACCTATGTGGTCACATCACCTGCTATTGGTGAAGATTGTCATTTTCCAAATGTATTCTCCATATTGACTATCAATTGTTATTGGTCAGAATCATAATTGATCTGTCTTGTATCACCTTTTGTACTTACTCGAAAAATTACAAACTATAAAGGAGCATTATTTCCAATTATTGCATATTGCGCCAGTGCATGGAAATTTCGAGTTTCTATCGAACACGTTTATCGTAAATTTATAAGTATTCAGAACCTTAGCTATTGCTACAGAGTGGATGTTACCGTGTGTAACAACGTAAGCTTTAAATGTGCTTTTGGGGATACTTCCGGTGGACTTAGGTTTGAAGAAATATACAATTCAATATATAGTACGAAAATTAAAATGTATGGTTTTCGATAGATACGGGTTCTTTGTTGTTAGTTATAAACAAATAAACAAATATTGATTGTTATAACCAATTTTTTTTAAAATTTAATAATAATTACATTTTTTTAAATTCTCACTCTAATCACTAAATCCAAAGGGGAGGGAACCGGGTACTCATTCCTGTGGGAGCCACTTACAATTAAACACAGTACTCCGGTGTTCAAGCAGCAAACAAACATACTTTATTTACACTAAATACACTATTTTGACCTTTATAGCAATCATTGTCCTACACATTTTACGCCTACTGCGACGTGGTAATTCCTTTTTTGTCTGTATGGGTACTCACCAATTTCTGTGGTAACTTGTTCAGCCTTTCAGGGATACCACTTTACAACATATTACATTTACACTCAGGGCCTGCTGACATTTAATTCACTGACAATTTACTTCTTTTATTACTCTAGGTCTTAACACAATTTTTCTTCGTTAGTGTCCTTAATTATCACATACCAGCTGTCTGTGAATGTCGGATGTGCGGAGCGATCAGAGTTTACTGCTCTTCAGCTTAATTGTTTGTGAATGGTAATCTTCACGCAACACCAAAGTTCGATCTCCTACTGCTTCTATGAATGAATGTCT
>NNCF01131701.1:0-18196 GCA_002313205.1 Laupala kohalensis | reverse complement strand
ATATATATAAACTATGAAATTGGAACAATTACTAATGTCGATGTATCTAAAACTTGTGTATTCATTTTTTCATTCTCGTCCTAACGAGTTTGTCGTAAAGTTCAACACCCTTCGATTAACAAGAGTTATTAGTTATATAAATTCGGTTCGGTCAATGAGGATGAAGTCTCCCAACCGAACTTATATAACCGACGCGTGACTCGTTCGACCTCGCAGAGTACGACAAGGACCTAGGTCTATACGTTTCTGACAGTGCCCAGAAGAAGGTCGCAGCAAGACGGCCGGAACGTTGGCAGTTCTATCTACTAAGACGCGGTTTGTCCCGGTCAAACAAGTTCATACTGACTCCGGATGCGGATGCCTACGTTTATACCAGCATTACAGTTCAATAGCCAGCGTAATAATACGATTTAATCACAAGACATTAACGTGAAAAGAGGTTATCTTCATTATGGTAAACATATCTAAACAGTAATTTTGCTTCATAATATAATTTCTACTATTCAGAGCACAACTGACTTTGAAATGAATTAATCTCGTGTTACAGATAACTCGTGTATCCGGTTTTATCCGAGTACCAGCCGTTCAAGATCACTCGAAGACCGAGAATTTAAGAGCATTAAGACAATTAGTGTGAATCTCGCAAGATAGGGATGTCAACGGGATCGGGCGCGGGGTGCTGGGCACGGTGTTCTGAGGTATAGCTCGCATTTACGTATAGCCAGCGACACCCATTTCTGGGAATGAAATGAAATCTATCTTATAATATTGTGTTAATTTTGTAATACATTAAAAAATTTTGTGCTTTAACGCAAAGCACGGAACTGATCATTTTTCATTCCGTTCCTAGAAATATACACTACTATGCACAGATATAACACAGGTCTGTAAGTCAGGCTGCAGTCACATATGGTAGGTACGGTGTCAATATGTTTGATTTTTATACACACATTTACTTTGTCATAAATTTTCCGAGTATTTAAGATATTTCACTAAGTTTTAAAGATTAGCTTGAAATGCATTACATATTATTATATTTGAAACTATTTTCCTTATACAACATGGAACGAGTATGTCACCAGAACGATCAAATAATTTTCTCTCACTTGTTTCTCACCCTACATGTAGTGTTAAAAAAATCGTAATCTAAGTCAATATTACGCAAATTCAATTTTTAAATAGAAACAAACATAATTTCTTACATATGAGGCATTTCACGTCAAATCAGGTCGCACTTTTTACTCTCACCAAATTCAATTATTTTTTACTTATTCTACTCATGATTTCATCAACACCTGTGACTTCTCTAATAAAATTATCCTGTTGTGTTTGTATTATTATTTAAATAAATATTTGAAAGTAATTTTCTTCGAAAAATTAAAAGAAGTAGAATTTTTATTATTTTCGCGACGTATTTTTAACGAGTTTTCATGACACTTAAAAGATAATTAAAACTCTATAGAACTCACTACTCATAAAATACTAATATTTTTGTTTATGAACGGAATCTCATTTAAAAATTTGTCTAAGTACTCAAGACAACAGATTAATGTTTTTCGGATAATATGCACAGAATAACAGTTTCATAGGTATAACAAATATAAAAAAATAATTTATATTGAATAGAGTAAAAATATTAAATTGAATAGAGTTCTGATTGACGTGGAATATCCGACACAACAAAAATTTATTTGCTAATAAACCTATAAAAGAGAAAGAAATTTTTATTTAATTTTTTTCTTTTTTTAATATTTACACATTTGTATTTTTATCCTTCTGTGGTTCATCGTTCCTTGGTTAAATTTATCCATTGCGTTCAGTGTGACAACAGTAGTCTCTAATAGTGCAGTTCAAATTATTGCTTGGGCGCCACCAATCGACCACGCGAAATAACGATTTGAAATATTGTAGTGACTGACATCACAAAAATCGAAGAAAAATGAATGTGAAAAGTGAATTATTGTGGGGACATCAAAAGAATTGGGATGAATTTCATACAATGGACCTAAAAGTTGATCTAGATTCTTGGTTAAGTAGATAAGGTGTATATTTAGGGCTAGGGTATCTTTCATTTTCCTCATTTTTTGTTCCCCAGTCACTTTTTTCCCTCAATGTTTTGATTTCTGGTTTTGAGATATGTTTTGGTATGTTGTAATTCAGGAAGGTTTCTAGTGGGTATTGTTGAGCCATTCGGTGAGTCCCACACGCGGGGAGAGTCATGTTGGCTCTCCCTAGTGCGTAACTGCATTTTCCCTACCTGTGAAAGTTTTTAGGGCTCCAATGACCTCGATGTCGACGAGCCCTAAAACCCCACAAAAAAATCTAGTGTGTATTAATCGCACGTCGTCTTTTGAAAGAAAGAAACTGTGAGTTCGTTCCGTGAAGGACTGAGGATTTGCTCTTTGTCCACGATTGGTTGCAGAAGCATTCGTCTGTGTAGGCAAGACTAATACCATGTAACGAACCTAAATTGATCTCTTCTTTTTCCCTACACTACTATAAACAACCTTAAAGATGTAGTATCTGTACTTGATGAATACTTCAACTAAAAGAATAAACATAAAGAATTTTTAAAAACAATTTTTTGTTTGAAAATATGAAATAACTGTACTGTACTAAAATTTAAAAATTAATATCCAGCTAAACTGAAAATAAAAAAAGTGTAACTACAAGAATGCTTCTTCCTTGACCACTTCATATACAAGTGCAAGTACTCAGAAGGCATTATTATTATTATTAAAATTATTTAAAAGTTACCTAAGTGAAAGATCATACACAGTAGAAATTGAGAACAACTTCAGTGACAGCATTAAAATAGAAAAAGGCATTCCAAGGGAAGTTATTTAGCACCATTACTATACATAATATATGTAAATGCTGTAAAAGAATGTTTCTAAAAATGTAAATTCTTCATTTATGAAGATGACAACATAATAATTTCATTTAATAGAAACCAAGAAGAAACATTTCAAATTTTGCAAAGTGAGTTTAACAAATTTCAAAATTGGAGTAATGAAAAGGGATTTAAAGTTAATAAAACCAACACCAAATTATTACATATCACAACCTCACATACCAAAAGAACCGATGCAAAAATTATCTTTCACAACATAAATTGTGTACATAAACATCTCCAAAATTGTAAATGCACAGATGAAATAGAATTAGTAAACAATCTTAAATATTTATGTTTAATCATAGATAAGCATTTTTTATAGAAGATGCATATAACAAAGCAACTTAGAATCTGTACATGGAGAATTGACAGCCTAAGAGATATTACACCAATGCAGATACTTAAAGTTATTTATTTTGCATTATTCGAATCAGTTTTAAGATATGGAATTTCCTTATGGGGATCCACATCAAATTCTCATTTATAAATATTACAAAAACTTCAGGATATAGCAATAATTTTTTTTGTAAAGATAAATTAATAACATAAATAAAAAAATTTAAACATTAAAAATATGTATGATTTTGAATTACTATTAAAAAATAGATTTAATAGAAATATATTAGAAATACATGAACATTAGCATAAAACAAGGAAAAAAAATACAACTTTCAAATTCCTAATTACTTCAATAAATTTGGAGAAAGAAAATTAGAAATTATTATCCTAAAACAATTAAATAAATTACCGAGTAATCTAATTGAAATACAAGTAAAGCACACATTCAAAAAGGAGTTTAAAAATTGGATATTAAAGAACAATTAAAAATACAATAAACTTGTTACATGTAAATAATCTGAAATACAACAGTAAAAACTATTATAAAATAATCTCATTATTAAATTAAAAGTACATATAATGTAAAGGGTGGTAGTAGTAGATAAATACTAATGTAATAAACTAAAGATGATAAACTCTCTGACAAGTTCTTGAGAACTTAGAGAGTTTGCAATTTACACTTTTGTAGAACGTTTGTAGAAGTTTTGTAGAATCTTATAAAACATTTGTAGAATCTAAGAACTTTTATGGAAGTTTTGTAGAATATTATAAAATTTTGGTAGAATCTTATAGAACTTTTGTAGGATTATTGTAGAGTCTTATAAAACTTTTGTATAACTTTGGTACAATTTTTATAGAACTTTTATAGAATTTCTAATGGAACTTTTGTAGAATTTTTATAAAACTTTTATAGTTTGTAGAATTTTTTGTAAAACTTTTGTAGTTTGTAGAATTTTTTGTAAAACTTTTGTAGTTTGTAGAATTTTTTTTGTAAAATTTTGTAGAACTTTTGTAGGACTTATGTAAAACTTTTACAAAACTACGAATAAATTTCAATTTCAAATATTATTTCAATTATTATTATTACTATTATTATTATTTACGTCCAGACCTTGCAGGATCACGCAAAGCATTCTGTCTCAATTGTGCATTCTTTCTAATCCTCTTTCTTTCTAATGATTGTTTTACGTTTCTCGTCATATTCCGGGAAACGATGGGTAGTTCTCCTCGTAAGTTATAATTCCAATTAGTGTACAATAGTTATGAACTCAATTCTAAAAAGTAATGAACTTGATCATCTAATGTACCACTGAAATATTATGTATTGAAAAATATCAGTAAGCATTCACTCATGTGTGCAACATTTATTTCTGTTTCCACTGTGAGAAGTGACAAAATTAAAAACACAATATTATTCAATATATCATTACTTTAGTTTCACGTGTATTAATGTTTTTTGTTTAAATGGTTCTATGCATCGAAATGTGACTGTACCCATACTGATTTTAATTTTTCTTAATTGTTAGTGGAAATTATACATTATCTTAACATTTTTGAACATTTGAAAATAAATACATTCTTGGGCAATGTTTCGAACGTTCTTGTGTTTCTTCGAGCACGTCCGTTTCCCGTTCACAGATTCTCAATGTAAAGAAGCAACCACTGTGACCTCGCGTTTTTTGCGCTTATAGAGAATGTTCTAGAATTTCACGCAAATAGTTGGAGAAACGATACGGCAAATAATTACGAGATGAAACAAAAATATATATGAAAAAATGAAAATGGAATTTCTTAATAGCAGAGAGAAACATGAGACATTTCAAGAAATAGTAACAAGGATGGACATGGTAAGAAAAGTTATAAAACATATCAGAGATTGGAGATAAAATCTTACACGAACAATCCCTAGTAGTACACCATATCCCTTAATATTAGTAACGAACATCCCCAATCAAGTTTTATATCAAGTAATGAATTCAAGAAGACGTTTGACAACAATGATTACAATATGTTGAATTGAATGTTAGTGTGAATTTTGTGTTGTTTTGTGTTAGTCCAATTATAATGAATAGTGGATCGGGAAAAAGATATTTAACAACTGAAGTTAATCTCAGGTATTGACTACGTTAGGTACTGGGTAAGAGTTACTGCACAAATAAATAATAATAATATAGATGAATAGGTGTCTAGAAATATCACCCAGTGGTTATATAATAACGGAAAGACAGAGTAAAATCACTAGAGAAGACGTGTAAAGCGTCTTTTCCGGGAAATCGTGAGAGGGATATAGGTGATCAAAGTTCACCAACAATATTTGTATTTTGTATTTATTTATTTCCCAAAAAGCAATACAATTGCAGCTACAAAGTGCATTGCCTCCCACAGAGATGATCATAGCCATCTGTGCGTGGGAGGGATAAATAAAATCAAAAATTAACACATTATTTTTCTGAGTTCCAGACTCAGCTAAACATACTATAATCTACGAATCTAGAACATTAAGCAATTTATACACAGATTTCTCAATGTAAATTGAAAAGATATATGTTTACGATAATATAGCATAAGATAAATAAAACAAAATAAGCCATAGGGGTGAGATGTCCAAAAACTTAACAACAGAAAACAAAAGCTATTTTTAAATTATTATCAGGTAATTGCTTCCCTCAGTAATTTCCTCAATTTAGCCTTATTTCCATTAAGGGTTTTTAAGGTATTATTTTTAAGACTACCAAAAGTCTTCATTGCAACGTAAATACTACTTTTTTTAAATACTTCCTTGTTGACCCCAGGCAAAGTACATTTATACCTAGTAACAGATGAAGAGGAAACAAATTCATGTTTCAAAAATTGATAGTGGTGAACAACCGAATTCAGAATGAAATTATTTCTAAGGTCTAACGGATTAAAAGAGTCACCACCAAGTTTTCTGTGAAATTTACCAATAGAATTAACCAAAGGAGTAATAGTATTTGTATAGGCACCACCCCAGGCCAATATCCCATAATTAGCAGTGCTATGTACAAAAGCAAAATATAACATTCGTAGAGTTTTTTTACTCAAGTGTTTGAGCCTATAAAATATATAATGAAAATAACGTAATCTTTTTACAAGTTTATTTATGTGGGAGTCCCACTTCAGATTGCAGTCTAGGGTAACACCTAGATAGGTAACTTCAGTAACTCTTTTAATTTCAACCCCACCAATCATTGTTCGAGAGACTTCAGGATACAACAGATGTTTAAAGCTTTACCTATTAAAAACGATGCAGGCCTCACACCGACGGTGCGAGGGTTCGCCAGAATCCAGGTAAAACATATTTGCCAATCCATGCGACGTCGATGCGAGTCCTGCTTCGCTGTTAATGGACAAAACTTTAAACATGTAATTGTTGTTGAACATTGAACATTAAACATATCTTTCACTTTCATGATTCCCCAAATAAAACGCTTTATACCATTTTTTTGTCTTTTGTTCTCACTGTCTTTGTGACGTTTTCGGACATATATTCATATATATTTTTAGTTCCTATTAATATGCTCTATCAACCCTCCAATTCTTTACGTGAAGTTCTGGACAATTCTTTATATTTTCTTGGATTGTGCTGCCGTACTATTATTTTCCTACGTTATTAACATTGATACGATGGGACAATTGATCAACTTCTCGAATCTGCTGTAAAATTCAAGAACGTCAAACGGAAATATTATTCGTGGCAAAATATTTACTTCCCATAATCAATCCTTTTTCACGAAAACACAATTAGCCTCTATACGGGCGAACTTGACATAGATATTCTATAAACTAATTTCCACACATTAAGTAAAGATTACCACGGATGTACAACGAAAAGCGGATAAGTATATTAGAATCAATCGGGCGTATTGAATTTGTCCTGGGTATTGTCCTGGGTACTTCTCTCATTAGTTATTTCATAATTTGGATAATTGTATAATTTTAAAGTAAATTTACCATATTAAATGTCATAAATATAACTTTTAAAGTGTGCAACATGTATGTCCAAAGTAAACGACTGATGTGATAATAATACGTAATCCATAATGTTGAAGGATGGAGTTCCATGGCATCTTAAAGAATTGAAAGTGACAGAACATGACATATTCCAAAACTTTTAGATACTCTCACTTCACCATGAAGTCTACTCGTGAATACAGACTTGCTCATTCTGTATCTGTGGCAGACGTGCAATTTATGCCGTGCAAGTGGGAACGTGTCTGATCTCTAATTGTCCACGTATTCGAGAAGTGGTCTCTGAGAGTCAAAGGATAACGGTCTTTTCAGACATTAAATTCGAATTCAATGTTCGAATGTGCTAGCGTGTCCTCCGCAGCAACTGCTAACGGCGGTGCTGAGTGGTAACATAAAACTGAGCGTTTCTCAACGTGCCTTTCATATGACATCGTTGAAATTGTGGGATAATTTATAAAGAAAGTATTAATAATAGTAATGTATTAGTCTGCTAATGAGAAATGCTCGGTGGCATATAGAAAAGAAAACATACATAATACGATAATACTAGGTTAAAAAACAAATCATCGCCCTAATATCTATAAAATACACATCCAAATGGAATTTAATGATTAGAAAATTTCTACACATTNAAAACAAATCATCGCCCTAATATCTATAAAATACACATCCAAATTGAATAAAATGATTAGAAAATTACTACACATGGTTACAACGAGAAAGAAATTCGATTTAAGAAATTAATTATCTACATGAGAATCATATGTGTGTATATTCACATACATGCACAAACACATTTTCGCTTACAAACAGTTACAGAAACTCACTCATACGTACAAACACACTCAATTCACACACATATGTCATCACTCCTCATATACCCTTAACGTAAAAGTAACTGCTATACCATAATTAAAAGAAATGAATAACTATAAAAAATAAAACCAAAACAGTTGCTGTGAACAATCATGTACACTTCATTACACATCACTACACTTCACTACTACTATTCACTCTGAGCATTTTCTATACCCTTAGACTCAAATCCCCTTACTACAATTCATTGCACTTCACATGTGCTCCTATTTCGAAGAAGCAAGAAGACGGTTGCGGAAACATTTCAGTATTTTTTGTAAGTTCGTAAGTGTTGCTACATGTAAGTTATTTCAGTCTACAATGGTTCTATTCACAAATGAGTATTTACCAATATCTGTTTTCTACATTTTATTTTACGCTTGTGGTTGCCTCGACTATTGTAATTTGGTTGGTGTAGCCTAGCGTTCACTGATTTCCAAGCAGGCTCTCCCATGTAGGCTTTAAAGAGAGCACACAGACGCGCTAACTTTCTTCGATTGGAAATGTGCTGTAGAATAAGAAGCGATTAACAACAATCACTCAATATCAATATTACAATTATGGATACTGCTTCGGAAATTAGGTACCGATTTTTAAGATTCATATTGGTTAAGATTAAGATGTATTCGAGATCCGACACAATACGACAACGGAATGAAATATCGATAACGGAAATTCAAGTGAAAAGGGGAAGTGTGCGAACCTACGACATTCCAGACTTAAATTAAGTATAGATTGTTGTTTGCCGGAATAAATAATAGTTTAAATACTTAATGGAAATTGGTTTCATAAGACACATTTTCTGTAGTTCACGATTTTCCGAAATATTACTCATTCAGTAGATTTCATTACAATTTGGCTATTAAACTCACACAATGGATAAAAATGGGGTTTTCTTAGTAGTAAATTGCTACAAACCGGGTACTAACAACCATTTACTTACATTCTTCAATAATTTTATTCATAGATAATTGCTGTATTTAATTAGGAACTTAATTACTTACTCAAATTGCGCTTTCTGGTTCAAATGAAGCATTTGCTTGGAAATCAATTAAATCTTTTCTTCGAAGGGAAACAAAACAAAACAAAACAAAACAAAAGAGGAAGATAAAAACTTAAAGCAAGCAAAAGTGTTTTCTTTCACCTATCGTGTTACATCCAAAGTGGATGGTTATAACGTAAATGTACAAGTCCTTACTTCGGCAAAGAATTCTTGGTCAATTGATACGTTTGGTACAGTGAAAGTAGATTCCTGAAAGAAGACCGGAAGCTGCTTGGACACGTACTCACTGTCAAAACGGGGTCAAGAAGCGAATGGCAATCTTGCACCTTTATTGAGCTGTCAACTTAAATATTGGAAGTGTGACTTACTTCAAACCTCAGACCTGCTCTATTATTTGAAATTAGTGGTATTTACTTGTTCGGAGAGATGAAACACATTTGTTAAATTACAGAATAAACATTAACCTTTCTTGAAGAAAGTCCAACCGTTTCTTGTTTGGTATGAATATGTTGGAAAGTCTGCTCCTTAATATAACCAATATATATTTCCTCCTAGGTATGATAAATATAAATTATCAATAATGTATTATCCAATTACGAATCATGACACCTTATTTTTTCTAGTTTTATACTATATGTTGATAGTTTTTACTTACGGTATGCTTCTAAACGTTTTAAATAGCAATATATTGCAAACAAAAGAGTAAACATGTGTACAATCTCATAGTGGACTTTGGAAGTACTTAAGTTAAAATTATATTTTTACAATTATTATTTAGGTTAACTTCTCAAATTTTCTTATCTCTTTTATCTTTTTCCCTTAAAACTATATTGATAATCAAGGAAAACTAACTTATTTGAAAATGTTCCGGATATTACAATCGCTATTCAGGAAAACAAACTTTTGCAGGCAGTAGTATGGTCAGTACATCCATTGTTCCCTCTTTTTCTCCATTGACATCCCGTACAACATGGATCGTGCTTCCTCCTTAGCCGCACCAAAATACCTGCTCGTAAATGAAAACATAATATATATTATTTAGATTAATTTGGATGTTTTAGAAAATTACTCTAAGTAAACGTTTGTCATTCATTTCACTTCTGGAGGCTTTGATATTTTTCAGGCAGGCTTTGCAAATTTAAGCTATCATATTCTTTGGAATCCATCAAATGTGAAAATGTATTTTTTTTTTTGTGGGGCTTTAGAGCTCGTCAACAGCGAGGTCATTAGAGCCCTGAAAACTTGTACAGGTAGGGAAAATGCAGTTACGCACCAGGGAGAGCCAACATGACTTGACCGCGTGTGGGACTCGCCGAAAGACTCAGCCATACCCACTAAAAACCCTCCTGCATTACAACTCATAACACAAATTCCAACATATCTAAAAACACTTGTTGAAGAAAAAAATGTAAAAATACAATCCTTCACGGAAATGATACAATATTCGATCCTTCATAATCGTAGTTCTGGAGGTCCATTGGTATGCAGAGGTATAATATAGGCGGGATTGGGAACGTTAGCGTGAACGTAAAAAACAAGAACACTTTCCTCCACTAATTGGTTATGTGATAGATATTAAAAACACAAAGGAAATCCTCATCGTGGCCCGGTCTTTTCTCCGATTTTCCCTCTTGTAGAAGTGGATTTTGAACAGACTCTCTTGGTTGTTGCATAGGTTAGCGGTCTATTATGATTTTTCATATCATATTTAGAGTTAATTTAATTGTTACGATTTATAAACAATAAAAATCTATACTTCGATAATAATACGTACTTGTGAACTATCTTTTTAGTGATTTATTAAATACAAATTTGGGGATATTCTGTTGGTATTATAACACATGCCTAACGTTTTATTCTTATCTAAAGAGTGTGCTGAATTTGTCAATCCGCCTCTGCCTTCGATCGGAATTGATGGGATGGTCCCTCTCCTGTTTCCGGAGAGTAAATTAGTTTATTTTCCACCAAGTGGTCATGCGCAGTTTGTAACTGCTCCTTTAGCAATAAATTTATTTGTTTATAATTAATTAATCCTGTTAGAAATTATATTAGATAATATAAAAATCGTTGAGAATACGACTTTTACCTTATCATTTGTTTTTATTATTTTATTTTACTTTTTTACACTGAGTAATGTACTTTTGAGGAAATTGATGAGCAATCTGTATGTTTTTGATAGCTGATTCCAAGAGAAGCAGGCTACGCTTGACGTAGGCTCTCAAATTTTACACAATACAGTGCTATTACTTTCTCTTATATGAACTACTTTACTGTTTCTTATATATCTTATGGATTGGGTATGAGTTTTTTTTTTCGAAAAATAAATGTTGCGGATGCAGTCGCTTTATCGAGAAAGGGGATATATATACACGCACACACAATGTTATGCCTCTGAGTTTTTGATCTATCACTTTCCACAAACCAGACAAACAATGTTGGTTTTATATAAATTATACGTTTATAATGTTGGTTTTGTCCATGAAAATATCGTCGGAAGAAATTTTGAGTTATTTTTAATACATTTGCTTAGATTCAATAGATATATTGATGTTATGAAATTGAAGTAAGTTAAATTTTTATTTTTGATGACGAAGTAAGTCCTCATAAAATACCAAATTTTGCTTATTTTGGTAACTGCCTCTGAAAGTATAATAGATTTTATGAAAAATGAAAATAAAATTTATTCAACGCACAATGGAAACCGCTGGTATCTTATTTCTAGAAAATTATAATAGAAATTAGAAAACTATTAATAGTTCAACACTTAGTTTACTTTGTGAAAATAGAATACATGATTTTGTAGAGCAGCATTTCACATATAAATTATAACCTATTTTAAAGGGACTAAGAACAAATTTGGTTATCATAGATGATGTGAATGAAATATTGAATACGAGAACTTCAGAATCAGAAACTTAATGCACAGTTATAGCTTTATTTATTTAATGAATGAAAATAAAAGTTAAACCATTCAATATATTAATTTGACAGTTTGAAACATAGTTTACTAAATTTTAACTGATATAAAATATTAAATGAAAAGAATGTAGACGTTGCGAAATATTTTTTAATCAAATTTTGAATTATAACATGGATTTGAATGCAAAACCTGAGGTAATAATAATAAATTTAAAAAATCAAAATGTAAAAGAATATGGATAACAGATATTCTATTAAAGAAAATAGAAAAGAGAGAAAAAGTGGCTAATGCTGTCAGAAATAAATTCTAAGATTAAACCTTTTTCTATTTAAAAAAAGTAGAAATTACCAAAGAAATTGGACCATTTGGACAGGGAAGAATAATCGCTCTAAAACTTGGAATAATCACTTGATACGAATTATATTTTTACTGTAGAAAAAGTGATTTACTTGATTCATTGGTATTACTGGTTCTTTCAACAAAAATTTCAGAAAAAGAATTATTAATAAGTAAAAGTTTATAAAAATAACAAGAAACAAAAAAATTCAGGGATAGTGTTAAAAAGAATGGGAGTACATTTTACAAAAAAATGAAAATTGTTTTGATCACTGATTAAGAAAACCGAACGTTAAGAAATGGGTGGTTTTGCCTTTCTCGGAAAAGTTTTAAATAAAATATAGCTAAAATATACTCCGTTTTGCAATTAAAATTCATATTCTCTTTTTTATGCCTATTTCAATTAAATGCGATAAGCCATTCCCAAGAAACTCTAAAATGTGAGCATACATAAATTCTGCCATCTGTATAGTATTCGCTAAGAGATTCAGTTAGAGATTCCAGCAGTGTTCAGGGGTGATTACTTCCCTACACCCTACCCTGATAAGAACAATTGGCATGGTGGGAATTTGTTTTCAAAACAGTTTTTAAGCCGGTAATTTCGCTGGGAGAACAAAAGGAAGTTTAAACGTAAACAGGAATGATACTAGATGCAGGGAAGGAGTTGTTTAAGAAGAGGAATACTTTAAAAGGGATATGTGGAGATCACGAACTCCACTTAGTTTAGATACAAGGTGATCAGTACATTTGTTTCAGATCTAACAAATAAATAAATTAATCAAAATGAGTCTTCTCACTTGAGTGGGGTATAAGTAAAAACATAACACAGTTCCTGTCAAGTAGAAAAACTGGAGATTTTGACTTGCATGGAGTAAAACTCCATATTTGCAAATAATTGAAAGATTTATTACAGATTTGTGTAGATGTCGGAAGAATACAGAAACTTAGCACTTACTGTGTGACTGAGCAAAAACGAGGAGCATTTCTCAAGGATTACATTGACACTCTAAAATAAGAGTATACTGATAGAAGTGAAATATTTGACATTTTTAATTTGAATTTTTGTAGGTAGCAATGAATGTTCGTATTGTAGTATGTGTTTTAAAATAGGTTTGTGGTTAGTGGTGTCGCTGGTTCAACACGACAATGAAGAAATAAATTTTTTTTACCGTCCACGAGTTGTAGTATATTTTACAGCAAATTTTCCATGGAACATTTGGGGACACAACATTGTGTTATAAATCTATGCTCTCAGAACTCATATTTTACACGGCACGTCCGATGAGAGGAAATAGAAAACGGTGTTCGGAATTACTCCGTCATACTCCGACAGCGGTGGTCTAGTGGTAGATTCTTCGCTTCACTAATGGTAGTACTCGCTGAGCGGTAGAACCTAGGTTCAAACCCTACTCGGTCGAACTAGGTGAGATTTTCAGCTGAGGTTTCCCTCATCTACTCCAGACAAATGTCAGTTCGGTACCGTAAGTTCCCTGGCAACCCAACATCTCTCCTTCCCAAGTCCAATGGTTAGGTGAAAGAGCAGGCCTCATGGCATGAACCTTGCCAAAAAGCATATAATAAATAAATACATTTTAACATGAAAATATTCTGCTACAAAACTAAATATTAAAAATACTTTTTAAAAAGGAAGAAATTTTAATTAATTTTTCCAGTTTGGAATAATACACATTTGTTTATGATAATCCAATTATCGCGTACGAAATAAATAAATGTGATCCATTAGTTTTATTTGTGGGGCAACATTTTGCCAAACTCCATCGTGTACTGGTCCCATCGATCGTATGTGTATAGGAAGTGGCACGCGGGCCAAGATACGTTGAACAGCGCTAATCTAGACTACTGTAGGAGGAGGAACGAGAAGAGAAATGTATTTATTTCATACCCGCATCATGGGTTGAGTTCACCTATCAGTTTTGAATCTCCCGTTGTTTCAAGGCACAAGCTCGTAACTCGCTTTTAAAAAGCTACGCTCGGCACCGTTTCAATCGACATTCTCATTTTTTATAACTTTACATTATACGTTGCGCGATAACAAAATTTTATCTGAATATTGAACTACCATTTTCATTTCGAGCCCTTCATTTGGGGGTTTTAGTTTTGCTTGGTANCATTCTCATTTTTTATAACTTTACATTATACGTTGCGCGATAACAAAATTTTATCTGAATATTGAACTACCATTTTCATTTCGAGCCCTTCATTTGGGGGTTTTAGTTTTGCTTGGTATTTATTTTTGGCAAGTGAATTTTTTGAGTACTCATGCAATTCATTTGTTTTACCTTATTTCGATATTTTGCTTAAAAAAGTTTTCAGGTATTCAATGGTAGATTTACATTGTGGCATAACGACTCTTCATTGTTTTCTGCAAGTTGTTATTGTAAAACGATTCGTGTAAATGAGATTAAATGGAACAGAATTATAAATCAGCAGAAAGTAAGCATTATACGTGTCGAGTGCAATCTTGCAGATCTTTGCAAATCATGAATGCGTTATTATACGGTAGAAATTACTACAAAATGTTCGGAGCGTAAGCTATGTATGAATCAGCAAAAATTCAAACAGTCTGTGAGAGTTGTTGATAGTTTTAGATATGATGCGTATTTCTTGTGCTGTAACATTTTCACTTGCAAGAGTTATATATTTGTGTAAAGGGTAGAAAATTTATACCGGGTGGGTAAAAAACTTCAAAATTCTGGGACGTATGTATCCTAAATATTTATTGATCAATATCTTTGCAATTTTATTTTCAATATTGTATTCGGATAAGTCTTAAAAAAAACATTGAATGTGCTTTATTTACTTTTTGTTACTTTAAATCCATGATTCCTGATGTAGTCTGTAATATGGCATGCAGGGGGTTCACGTCACCGAAAATGAAAATTGGGGGTACATGAAATATAAATTTGGATCAACGAGAGAGGATTCCATTGTCAGATCTTCATCTAATTTGTTTGTTTGTTTTTTTGGAAAATGAGAACGTCCATGTAAACAGTAATTACGAATGTAATAACATAATACTTTCCCATAATAGATTACTAAATTATAAATTAAATATGCTTTATAAAATTGTGTAAATAACCTACTTTCTCTATATGTACGTTTTCAACAATGACTATGAAACCATCCCAGCTGAAGGATCGTCTGAGAATGTGTTAACCTGATGAGAAAAGTAAAGATTTGAAATACTTTCAAACACTCAAAGATAAACTTCAGAAGAGACCCATAGTGGACAGGATGTTCTCACCGACGTTAATAAGGGACGACGATAGTTTGCGGACGACTTCTAATATCTTTCGACTTACTGTAAAATCAGGAAAGCAAAGAACGTAAGATGCAGTTTATAAAAGGATAGCAATTCTGGTTTCAGAGAGACATGTCATTTATCTGGCTTTTCATCTCTATTCCAGGTGGAAAGGGATTCCAAAGCAGTTACAGAAAAAAGAAGAAACAAATTGGAAATAACATTTCTGTGAAAAACCATTTTCCTGAATTCAAAGAAACAATATTAAGAAGTTAATCTCATTTACACGAATTATTTTTTATCAACTCTATGCAAAATGATAAAAAAGCACGGGATATAAACGACGAAAACCTTTGGAGGTATATGGGATAAATGAACAGCTGTTTTAGTAGAGGAAACAATACGCAGTACTCATAAGATCGAAAACAACCAAAAATAGCTTAAATGAATTTAAAATTATTGATAAGAATGAGAATTATCCTTACAAATGAGATATTTTATTGTATTATTTATATTTTAGTAAACGATGCGATAGAAAAGCCATGTGACCTCGTCAATGAAACAATTCTGGAGAGTTTTCTCGTAATCTCGTTCTCACCTCTCATTTGCCGACACCTATCCACGACTCTCTCATACACGGAACATTTAGTTAAGAAGTCTTTCATCAGCTTTTGCAGACCCAGTTGATAAGTGTGAAAACATGGTTTTATAGAGACCCGACGCCTGACGGCAGAAAGTGTTAGAAGTTTTCGAACTTTTCCTATTTCCATAGACACAAAATAAAACTCCGGAGTTCTTTTTATATAATGAAACTAATAACTCACTGAGAATATTTCTTTTTAATATTGTTCTTTAAACGCGATTATTAAGAGTATTTCACATATAAAATACGAATGAAAATATTTTTATGCTTTATTATTATATTTTGATGAAGATAAAACACGACGTCTATTCGCAAACATAGTATTTATGTAGTCTATAAATTATATGTAGTTGGTACAGAAAATTCCGTTTTCTGAAACTTTGAATGACAATTAAAATGGGATCGGTTGTGTGAAGACTGTGGGATAAGCAAGTCCCTTGCTGTTGTGAGATTGATTGGTTGTGATGATACGATAAGTAGAACGATGAATGAAACAAAATTCTCTAACATCCACGTCTTATAACACTGAACTCAGGGCATACACAAGGGATTTTGTTACACGCCGAGTCAGCCCCACAATACATAATTTTTTTTAGTGTACCCCACTAAAGTTTCCTATTATAATTCTTAAGAGTCTACAATTCTATAAAATATAAAAATTCAATCATAGATACGAAATAAATCGTTCACGATGAAGCACTAAACAGTTCAATATAATTACAAATATTTCTCCTCAAAAACCTTTCAAAGTTTGCTGTTACTTAGATATCTCCATATTTAAATACCGTTTTCCCGAATCATTATTATCCTCCCTGAACTTCTTGCAATTGCCTTATTGGCTGATCAGAAAAAAGGCATCTCACAAATAACTATTTTACGAAAAAAATATTTCGCTGTATTTAAAAAACCGGTGCAACGTACTGAAATGCTGTTTAGCAATCTGAACACAGAATATTTTAAGGAAATAAAATGTTTATATTCATGTTTTTAACATTTTGAATTTTAAGAAACCAGACGTCAGATACGGTGTGGGATAAATGAGGTCGGAATGAGCTGTCCAGAAATAGGCTTCTATTCCCAATGCATTCAAAGTCAATTCTGAACTTTCGTTCAACTTGTTCGTTAGTTTTCGTGGTAACATAACTTAACACACATACACCCACATACGACGGTGGACAACATCGCCAGCATTTGAAAATAGACTCTCCTGTAATTGCAATTTGTAAAGATCCGAGAAGATTTTGAATTTTTTCGATCTTACAGTACTTTTCTTAAACATTCTGTAGAATTGGAAAGTAAAAGTACATAATGCATGAAATAATGTATATCGTGCTGAAATAAAACATTTGACAGAATAAAATAGTTCATGTTGGGTTTATCTGGTAGATAATTATTACGGTATTTACGAAAGGGCTCTAATGACCTTGACGTTGGCGAGCCCTAAAGCTCAAGTGAAAAAAAAGGTACTTACGAGGAGTGCAGTACGTCGACTTGCCGTCCGGCGCGCTGCGAGGGGCTGACGCACTGCTAGGCAGCGATCCACGCTCATGGCCGCCAAAGTGAAAACGCTGGCCCCCACAGCTACCCCTGTGGGCAGTACGCGACGTGTGAAGCATATTAGTTTTGCATCACAAACGTGACTAGCGACATGCTCAATTTTACATCAAACGAGAACTGGACTTGGAGCAGGAGAAATATCAATCAACTTACTCGTAACATTTTCAAGAAAAATGCATCCAATCCACGAACAATTTTCACTTCTCTAGTATACAATTATAAAAGCATGTCATTAGGTGATACAGAGTCACATAATATATCGTAATTTTCTGTTTTAATATTCACATATATTTTCAACCATATTTTGCGTGTTAATTATTTACTTATGTTACGTTTCGAATATATTGACTAAGTAGAGGGTATCTCATGACAGTACAGAGGAAAATCATTGTTAT
>NNCF01131697.1:1341685-1359696 GCA_002313205.1 Laupala kohalensis | reverse complement strand
TATGTATGAGAGTACTCACTTGCGATTAGGCTACAAATATTTTATGTAAGAAATCAGAGTTTAACCGTCCCGTCCAGTGGCGGATGTAGACCGTAATAAAGGGGGGAATTTTATAAATATTATTATTAATATTATTATAAAAAAACAAGAATATGATATTGAAATACCATACACTTATAGTAGTAGTACATTAAATGTTATAATAAGAATTAAAAACTAAATAATCTCTCTGACAAGTTCTTGTGAACTCAGAGATATTTTTTATCTGCTAATTAACTTTAATTAAAGATATTTGAAAAATTTCTTTATGCATTTTGTACAGTAGTAATGTTGAATTAATGTAAAATTTAAAAATATTTGTTTTTGTTAATTACGTATGTATATAAGAAAAAAATTCAGTTTCAATTATTATAAATATTATTGTAAAAATATTATAAATATTATTGTAAAAATATTATAAATATTATTGTAAAAATATTATAAATATTATTTAAATATTATTAATGTTACAGCGATTGTATATTTTAATAAAATAGATCGATTCATCAAATAGATAATTAACAATTCGTTAAGTAGTGACCAAATTTATTATTTAATTAAAATGACAAATTCATATTAAAGGATAAAAATACATTTTATCAATTTCAATATTATCTGTTGAAGGTTCAGGTCCAATGGTGGGGGGGACTATATCCCCCTTAGCCGTCCCCCTAGTTCCGCCACTGCTCCCGTCTCTGTGCAGTACATTTGCACATCGCGACCTTTTACTGCGTCCACTGGACTCGTGAACGCAACTCACAACTTCTAAACCTCACAATACTAAAAATTAATATTTTATTATTGGTATGACACATATAGATGAAGTTTTTTTTTACAACACTGCTTTATCACGCAATATTCAACATTATGCCGAATTCCAAAGCAAATTTCAAATTGTCGTGGAGTGAGCAAAGAGCGTATGAAGCATTTTGATGAGGACAAATAAACCAGTGACATCAAATGAGACATTAAAGAGATGTTGGAAATGGGTGCCAGATACATAAGAAATATGATTTATTAAGTAATTTAGATGAATAGATGAAAAGTTGAGAGAAACACGCTCCAGATTTTTTCCTATTACAATTATAATGAAATGAACATTACTATTTGCAATTTCACATTATAGAACTTAAAACTGATGAGGATCGTGGAAAATTATTATGGAACAATCTGTTATTACTGAAATGTAGCAGGTTCAAGACCAGTGTTGCGAGCAAAGATTTTTGTCAATTTTTGTTTACTGAAAGTCTGAAATTAAATATAAAGAGAAACTTTATATCATTCTAGATATATTTTTAGACATTTTAATAAATGTCTCACATTTTCAGTTTATTCAAATTATTCCGTCAGATGCAGCTAGTTACTCTTTTATATTCTTTATATAGAAATAATTTTAATCGTGAAAATTTTGATAGCTATATTTTGGGGATGTCCTGTTACCAATAAATGTATGTTCATTTGTATGCTGGAATTCTGATGAAACGGGCAAGTTGATTTCAATCATGTTTCGTATTTGATTCTTATCGATTCAAAATGTTATGATTCCTTTATAGAGTTCTTCACATGAAGATCGAAATTGATTATCTTTTAGAGACGGAAGAGGGGGTAGTACCATGTTACGTTTCCAGAGAATGTTTTCACCTTCCATCTCACAGAATATTAATGTCACCTCAAACGATAAAAGTAATCTTATTAGTACAAGGCTAAACATCTAAATGCCATAAGAAAACGAAGACGTCTCATAGACAAAAACTGTGGATATAATCTTTAGAACTGTAGAAACTAGGGAGAATAACGTGGCTAGATTGCAACTCTGAAATCGTAAATATTTATAGGAGAAGGTTGGTAATATGATGCAATATCACACTCCTCACAAATTATTACTTCATTTGTTGTTTATTTCAGTTTGCATTTGAGCAGGATTATTGCCATCAATTTCATCAATAATACTGATTTTAATACATAAGCTTACATAAGAAAATTTTATCTAAATAAAGCATGATTTCATTCTTTCATTTCGTGCAAGAATTCGTTTGTGCCTTTCTTTATTTTAGTTATGACACTTTTTCAGTCCACTAGCATTCCATTCGCTCCTTTTTTATGGCAGTATGGGATATGAAAATGGGAAATGTAGCTTATTTGTATTGAAGCTTATCTACATGCGGCGATAGAAGGTAAGAGTTGGTTGGTAGGCTATTGTTAATATGTGAGTTTAGCTGGGTTTACCAACAACTTGCCCCAAGTGGAGGTGTTAGTAGGAGTTGTTAGTAAGAGTTAAGAGTTATTGATATTAGGAGGAGGTGGATAGAGGAAGGAGGGTTCGCTTTCCAGTAGTCAGAGCTATATGAACTGGGATATTAATGTGAAAAGCTACAAACGTTTTTTGTCTCCACCGGAAATTGATCACGGGATTAAGTGGTGATGAGCTAGGACGCTACCATCTGAGCATTCCCTCATTCCCTTTACAACGTAGAATGAAATGGTGTTGAATGATTGGTAGATATTTGCAAATAAATTAGTTTACATCGTTATCCGAGTTATTCGCTTTCCTTCTCATTCTTGGGACGTAGGGAATGACATGGTGCATCGTGGTTATTTCAAGTCTGTATTTCCAAAGTTAATATAGTCATATGTTCTTGTGATATATTTTATATAAAAATAGTGAATAATGAAATATTGTATTAAATAAATTACAAAAATTAAAGTTTAAGTGTAGCGACACGCTACATAGTGACATTCACTAATAGTCACGTAAGCCAACTCCCACGAACTTGACTCCCATCATTACAAGGAGACTGTTAGAACCTAGCAACGGGACTTGTTGATTTAAAACCAGAACTCATTCTACTGCGCGCTTCACTCCGAGTGACATCATCTGTGGCACGCTTTCATCCGAGTGACGTTACTCTCCGCGTTCTCGTACGGATGATCAGCACCTACGTACATGCTAGCTTTTTATTCAGTGCTAAGTTCAATTCGGTGTTAAAACTCTGTACTTGCCGAATTCTCATTCAAGCAAATCGCTCACGCATTAAATTCAGTGATTTCCTCACATTGGATAAACTTTGAGTATTTCTACATGTGAGTAATCTATACTGATCTATGTTTTATCAGGAACTGAGTTGACTGTTCAATTTCTACCACAAGACGAACTACATTTCGACCATGTACTATTTCATGTAACTCACTATGTATGTTTCTCGTCTTAGTCAGCGCACATTAAACAACCTGTGCCTTTAAGTTGAATTCATGTTTGCATAATTTCTTATAGTACATTTAAGTATTAATATCAACCAATCACTTATAAAGATGAATAACACCCCGTCATAAGTAATATTTATTATGAAGTTGTGTCAAAATAAAAAACCGACTTCCAGGCAAACAAATATCAAAATTCTTCCCTACTTTCTCTATTGAAGTTTTACCGAGATTATGGTACCGAGAGTAAATTTTCGTCTCTTTAATGTAGTTCTGCAACATGTTTTTTGCTTTTAGTTCCAAATATTTGTTCTCTCAATTATATTTCAATGCTGATGTGTCTTTTACAGATCCATTTCCCATGTCACCGTTGTCATAACTAGATCTTGAATATCATAGTCTTTATACCGCGCATTTATCTTAACTCTACCTACATTCATCAAAACAAGAGTCATTAGTTCGTTCTTTCCCGAAAAATTTCCTCGACGAATGATATCCGTCCTTTGATGGTGGAATGGTAATGTCACTTAATGACATTTTCATGCACTATTTCGACACTTTTAATTTTTTTCTTTAATTCATTACCCGAGTTAATTAGCGGCGGTGACGCCCTGTTGCTCCGTCGCAACTTTGCGTGTCGGGTTGCAATAAAGAATTTCGAGGAAGTGGAGGTTCCGCACGCTTCTCGCGAACTAATTCAGCTGTCTCGCTAATAAACGCTGAGGCACATACGGGCTCGTATATTATATGACTCCTTATACAGACTAATGCTACTTACACTACCATAATATGATCATCGTTTGTTATAAAACAGCGGTAATTACGGTTCACTTGGGCAAGGATATAAATACACTAGGTAATTACTTCTTTTAATCTTCATTCACTTTTCTTTCCAATTAAATATTTAATCTAAGTAACTTCGAGATTGATTGTAATCGAATGTTTGCTTTACAACTGTTTGTAAAGCTCTTTGTAACCGAATGTTACAACTGTTTGCTTTACAATTCAGTACATTGTCTAACCTTGTATAGGGTCCATGAATTTTCAATTACCAGTGAACTAACATATATATTCTTTAAGATTAAAAATAATGTATTACTTAATTATAGAATAAAAACTAAAGAAATTACTGTTCAACTTTGCGTAGTATAATATTGCAGGAAATTTTATTTAACATGATCTTTTGAATAAGGTACAAAATTTTAAGTAAAGCGATTAAAAGAAGGTTTCAAATTCTAAAATTGATAAATTACGAAATGTTAAAAATAATTTGGCCATAAAATTTAGAATTACGAACAGACTTGTTATAAAAGTGTTCCTTCATGGCAGTTATGGAAAAGTATAATTGAGTATCCAAAACAAAGGTACCTCACACGTTCATATAGCAGATGCAGTACGTTACCCAGTCTAAACACAAATATTACTTTCTAAATTCGAGTTATATGGTGATAAATTGTATTGTTAGTTAAAACGCATTATTGCTAAGTATAAAACACTGAAATCTCCTTGTTTCAAGAGAAAATAACAGTCAAATTTTTTTTACGTTATATTATGTTTTCGTTGAAGTTCTTCGAACTGGATTCATAAAAAAACCGTGACACTATGTAGGAAATATTATAGTTTGTTCATAATTACGTTATGTAAATTTTTTTATAATATTTATTCCTTAGCAGTACCTACATTGGAGTTACAAACTACATATTTAATACACAGTGCACATTCCCTGAAGAATTAAAGTGATTAATTCCTTGGTTAGGGAATTATGGAATGGTTACTCCACCACTAGCATTTCAGTATTCGATTCTGATTTTCTGAGTGACGAAAGTTGACCATGACTTATCGCAATTGCTATGTTGACTTTTTTCTCCAGTCATGAGTACTCCTTTTATTTGATTGTGAAGTAACCGTCTACATGTGGAAGAATGTTGTCTAAAATGCGTACTCATTCTCGCAAGGGTTTGAAATGTACCAGATTGTCATTGGCTCTCGATTTCTACTCCACGATCAGCTTTCCGAAAGGTTTATAGAAAGACTACGTCGACAATCTACTGTTAAGAAAGGTCCTTCATTTCAGTTCGGTGACAGCAGTATTCCATATTCATAACAGTACAGAAATTAAAAGAAAAAAATACTACTTTCGTGTCTTTCTGTAATTATTTAAAAAAATTATTTCACATTTCAAAAATATGATTTTTCTAGAATGTATTTGATAAATAATTTTTTTAGAAAAATATTTCTACGATTTGCAAAAATTATTCCGGTCTCAATAGGACAACTATTACAAAATTAAACTCATTATATCTGCGGTTTTCGGCAATTACCAAGTAAGTGCACTTTTTATTTTTTCGAGTCACGGTCGTTTTACTTTCCAAAACGTCTGTCATAACTTTGGCATTTAACTTTGATGTAATGTACTATTACAATCCATCACAGCTAAGATTAAAAACTATGATATATAAAACCTAAGTTCAACGAGTTTTGATTATTCTTCCCTGTTAATGTAAATTCTAAAGTTAGTAAATATATGTAAGTAACTTGTTTCCTTTTTAGAAAATTTGTATTCAAGTTACTTGTTTATTCTATTAAACGTACACTTGATGGTTATTAATGCTTTTTAGAAATTGTTTAATTGTTAACAAAGTTTATTCTTGAATCGTTTAGATTAATAAGAGTAATTTAACAGAAACAAACATTTTAAAAAGATTATCTCGTTTTTATTTTCAAAAAGTGCAGTGACGTAGTTATTACTTGAAGCCCCAGATATGAACTTACAGCAAATGAATATTTTCTGACGTAAACTGAAATTGACAATAAGATGCGTCAACTAGGGGTGATGCGAATTAAAAATACAGCAGTGAGTAAAAACTACATAACACGCATATATTTCAGATTACGAGAATGGAAACATTAACAGAAAATTATTGTTCCAGTAAATTCCTGGTTTCTAGAAATGTAGTAATCATATCAAACAGAGATTTCCTAGATCATTTGTGACGAAGAAACTTATAACAATAACTTCATGTTGTGGATAGCGATCTTGGTAATAATATTCTGCGGCAGCAGTTCCCAACCTAACTCCTAACTTTATATAATTGGAATTGTTGTATTGGAAGTAGCCAGTCACCACACTTTTGATTTTAACTGATTGTTTAGTTGAAATACATTACGATAATGGTTCGTCACCCTTTTTTGATCCGGGGTTGTTTTGAACAACGTGACATTTCTGGCGGCGCGTCGCCTCTAATTTAAACCAAACATTTTTCGGTGACGTGATATTTTAATGATGATTTCAATCATAACTTTTCACGTGATAGCATGCGTATTAATATGATTACGTGCAATGGAATTTATAGTCAGAAATAAGATATCATTTGAAATTTCAAAATTGCTATTCACACTTCGAAGGGCTCTAATGACTTTGGTGTTGGCGAGCCTTTAAGCTCCATAAAAATATTCACTATTCACCGAGGACCAGCGCCCATGACTATGCGAACTATGGAAAACACTGGATTAAGTTACCATAAATGGATCAGTTCATTACAATTGTTTACAAGTATTTGAGTACTAGTTTTTTATGATGGTATTTATAAGGACATATATTTCTGATATCTAAAAATTAAATTCTTTTCAGTCACTGCAAACCCAAACAAATTAATCTCTACTTACAACCAAGGGGTGGAAAGAAAAAGCTAACACTTCTAATACTGATCACTATTTTAAAATTATTAACTGAACAGTTAAGTGTATTTATGCCTAAATGAAATAATTAATAGAATATTTAAGACAGGAATGGTAAATTTTTCCCATTTTTACTTTCCAATTATACAGGATGTACAAGGGAAGTACTGAAATCGATCGAAAAAAAATTCGAGTTCTCTCCGATCTTTATGAATTGGTACCCAGAAAGTCTTTTTATTTTTTTTCCAGTAAGATAATTATATGTTCCAGAAAATTTTTAACCATCGTTTTGTAAATATTTATGAATTGCATACTTTTTTTGTGGGGCTATACGGCTCGTCGGCATCAAAGGTCATTGGAGCCCTAAAAATTTGTAGAGGTAGGGAAAATGCAGCTACGCACCAGGGAGAGCCATCATGACTCTCCCCGCGTGCGGGACCCGCCGAATGACTCCTGAATGACCAAAAACCCTCCTGAATCACAACATACCAAAACATATCTCAAAACATACATCAAAACATTGAGGACAAAAAATGAGGGGGGGACAAAAAATGAGGAGGGACAAAGAATGAGGGGTAGAACAAAAAATGAGGGGGGGACAAAAATGAGGAAAATGACAGATACCCTAGCGTCGGGATCGAAAAGAACAAGAGGTGACCAAGGAAGGTCAGGAAAGAGAAAGGAAGGAGCTTTGCACAAGTAAGTGGAAGCAGACTCAGCTCGGGGCCCCGTGTTTGCCAAACACGTATGCGTCCCCTGGGGGGATTTGCATACTTAATATTACTGTTTGACACAAATAAGAAAATTTACAATTTCATCATTAATCTACACTCTACATCTACAGTCATGTGACACTTTCCCTCGTCGTTCCTCTCCTTTCCCATCTCATGTTACCCGCTCAATAAAGATCACGGAAATTCAATAGATGACACTTCTCATGTTGTGAGAACCATCTAGAAACAGAACACGAAAACGGTTGCTGTAAAAAGTTTTTATTATCCTCTTGTAAAAAAGACCGCTGGCTGTGCATCATAAAGAGAAGCACTTTTTTCTTATGGCATTATAACTCGTAATCGTTTCTTGGCCTACCGCACGCGTTGGCTTGGAATGACACGGCCACTTTCTCACGCTTATAAAATCCACCATGAGGTGTGCGAAAGGTGTGCGAGAAGATAATACATTAATCGTTGTGTTTTGCCAACAACATTTTCCGCATCAGTCACAAACTCAGACCAATGTAAAAAAGTATAATTTTTTTCTCAGCCCATCACCTCAAATTTAGCAATAATTGATCAGCATTTAGTATTTGTTGAGAATACATACGAGAACGTGAATGATATTTTTTCCTCGAGTATTCAGGAATAAAAATATTCTGGTTTCGGGAGTCATATCTTAAAAAGTTAAGAGAAAATATTCCATGCCCTCACCTGCATTTAAATTATATAATTTTACACCACACTTGCTATTTACAAAGATAAAGAAGAATGAACTCTACTAGTTTTTTGACCCCATAATAGGTGAATATATTATAACACTTCAAGAAGCTGAATAGTGGCGCCATTCTTATTTATAACTTTCAAGAACATATGAAACACAAGTCTTTTCTGTCCACAGAGAAGCACAAGGTTTCTGAGATAAATGCTTTTGTTCTTCTGGGTTACCTTTTTACAAGCTTTTATTTAACTTCACTGGTTGATTTGTTAGTTAGTATGTTTGAAGCAAATCTTGTAACTGAATTTTAAACCAGTTACCCCCAACCTAATGAGCTGAATTATGGCACACATGTATGAACCCGATAACAATGACTATTGGGACAAAATATTTTCTTTACTTATGATTTATTCTGTGATAACTCGCGGCAGATTATTTCCGGGAAGCGTCCCCTGAAATACAAGCTCACTCTTCAAAAAAGCAAATATAGCAAATTGCATAACCTTCGCTTTTCCTTACAATGTGATATCATTACAATAGCAAAGGAACTTCTTATCATTACGATCGCTTATCAAAAAGATGTTTGTGTATCACACGGATGTTATTAAGTTATTGTGATTTATTCATATTAAATAAAAGTTAATGTTTAAAAAGTTTTTAGTATTGTGAATGTGTGAGGAAGCAAGATTAATTATTACGACAAATTAATAAACAAATTTGAATAATTAAAAGTATAAAACAATAGATAAAAACATTTAAAAAACATGCTTTTATTTAAGCCATGTACTAAAACGAATAAAATAAGTTTAGATTAAGGTAATGCAATGTCAAATGATTAATACTTCAATACATTTTTAACATTAGAAGATCCTAATAAAGAGAAACGTACTTTATCGCTGAAAATGATTTAACACTTTGTTTGTCACGCAAGTTGCAAAGAAAATACATATTTCGGTAGTACTCACAATTACCAACCAATCACTGTCCTAGAAATTAATTTGTAGGAACTTTTATGAACATTTTGCACGACAAATCCGGAACCGGTCCATCTGAAATTGTGCACCCACTATAATATGGTTTCCTGATATCCGCGTGTTACACCACAACTACACGGAAGAAAATACTTACGTTTTTCTTTTTCGGCACTCATTCGTGTCGACGTACACTGATGTGATTACTTAGCTGTCGGTGCATGGAATCATCAGTTTTTTTAAGTCTCTAACTCTATCACAAGATATGCACCACTTCACGCCATACCGGTAACTTAACGACATGGTTTATGCTACTCAAAGGCCCATGACGCCAGCGCCTTCCGTCAGTACAACACACAATTTACTGAGTTTATTTGAGTCAAATCATCTTGAGCGTGATACTAAACAAATCTCAATCTTCTTGCGCCAAGGTAGATCAATCGCAGAGTTCTACCCTGTGAACCTCAGTGAACTTTACACCATGAAAATATTATAGTTGAAATTCAATTAATTTTTTAAAATTTATTTGTAAGAGTTAAAGTATTTTTTCTAAATATCTTACAAATTTGCTCTCTCGTATTTTTGACAAAATTCATCATTTTATCTTTGAAAAAATAAAATGAAATATTGAAAAAATGTTATATGTTGTAAGATTTTTTGTTTTGTTTTATATTCCATGAATATGATATAATAGGAGGCAACATCTATCATCTTTATGTATGATAGTAGTACAAAAGCATCAATACTCAAGTATCAATACATCACGACCATCAACACACCCTACATCTGTACTCCTGTCTTCCGCCAAGGTAAAGTGTCACACATTATCAGCTAAAAGACTTCTTGCAACACGTTCCTCTCACAGAATATTTACTGATGACTGCAATACTATCCACTTACGAGAAAGCTTTCATCGAATAAGAGGAAGAGGATCACAAAACCAAGAGAGAAGAGAAAAAAACTTAAAATTCACGAGAGTCATGGCAATATCTGTCAGGAACACGTGATGCACAGTCGTGATAGTGCCGCGATGACAGTGGTAACAGAAATTCGTGGACAGCGGCATGTAGTACGTCAGTCCGCATTCTGTGTCCGGCAGCCACAGAATAACAATATTATGGCTGCCCGAGACCACTGCAAATAAATTCAGAGGACACTCGAGCGATAAGCTTGAAATGTGACTGGCTTGGCGCACAAATCATCGGACAGCTCGGAGATCATCTTTTCAATGTCGATAAAACAACGCCCTTCTGCTCCCGTGAGTGAGGCATGTTCCTGTCACGCTCCAGTCACGTAGATGTGTTATTTCAAACAGAAATTATGAACAATACTGCAAGTCATATTTTCTTGTGCTTTCCTTGTTTGTTTTGCAAATACAAAACCTCGAAAAGTTATTCTAACTTTATGATGTATAATAAATAGAAGGTAGCTTTTTGTTAATACCATGGGACTATAAATATAGGTTGTTTTAAAATATTGATGGAAATAAACGGATTTTTGTACGTACTTTTTCAATGAGAAGAGTTGGTCCATAACACAAAAAGGTAAAACTGGGAAATTCGTAACACTTTTATATCCACGTAGCTCAGGTGGTTAAGGTGGACGCTTGAGGTACTGAGTTTGTTTCCCGGTTGACGCTTGTGGTTTTCATAGCTTATGATCAATACAATGTATCAAACAACGGGAAAACTACGGGTCATTCAAAAGAAAAAAGATATCACGATGGTTATTTTTGCCTTTGCAATATTACCGCCGTTAAAGATCTAGGATGATTGATTTCATTTTACAGATTTTTTTAGAAACTGAGGGATTGTTTTGATATGATACAGAATACTTCTCCCTCACCCGATCACCTGCTCAGTGACTTCCACCACTTTAGGAGAGAATATAACGTTTCCATACAAACCGCACAATGTATGGGTGAGTAAGAGAAACGCAACTCCTGGAAATGGGGCAGAGTAACCATTTCGTTCGAATGTACGCTTTTCCATCGCCGACGCGGTCGTATCTCCAGAAATATCTGCCACTTTTATTGGCGAATAACGGAGTAATAGCTATCCTTTTCGGTTAATTCCGTCCCCGAACTCGCTCGCGCCCAACAGACTTCAGCCCCTCTCTTCTCCAACCCTGTAGCGTCGCAACCCCCTTTTCGGGGACGCTATCGCTCGAGACTCGTACGCTCTTCGATATATAAAGCCGTCATCTCCCACTATTCCGACCACCCCCTTTTTTGCTTACGCTTTTCCACCAGTCTCCACCTGGTTCAAGCATACACACAACGTACGCTCTACATTGCTTCAATCCACCGTTCCTTCAACCTCCCTCCCTTGCGTCTCTTCCTTCCACCTCATCCTCTTTCCCCCGCCATCACCCACGGCGTCCCCGTTGCCGCTTTCGCCGCCACCCCACGAGCTCCGGTCCGTTATTTACGACGGCCATAAAGTAGTGTGTATATAGGCGGTATATTGCGACGTTAATATGAGTTTATGGAAATATAGAGCCCAATATATGCCGACAAGGAGCGTATTAATCATCATTAAGCGTTCGGAACGGCGGCGACCATCGGCCGATGGCGGAGATAACTCCGGCAATAAAAGAGAACGACACGAAGCGGCCGAGTGAGTGAGAGAGAGGAATAGAAGTGGGTGCGTGTGTGGGAGGGAGGTGCTTTTGGGACGCACATGCGAAAAAGAGGTGCAAATTGTAGACGCACTAATAAGAAGCGCTGTTGTTCTAGAGTTCACGAAGGTGCATACAGGTTTCGGTTAGTTCAATATTGAAATCTGTGGAAGATAACATAGCGTCAAACCTCTTTGAAAGATAACATCTGGTATGATATATCTTTCCTTTCAGACTATCGTACTGTAGTTTGTTTTTTGGGTGTGTTTTTTTGGTTACATAAACAGAAATATTGGAACGACTTGATGTGATCCATTACTGTCACAAATTATAGATGAAAAACTTCCGATGATTATTGAGAAAATTCCTTATTTGCATTGAGAAGAATTTAATTTGGTCCATGAAGACAGTGCTTGGTGTATACACTAATTTTGAGATCATCAAACAAAAAAATTATTTTTTATAGATATTTATCACAATTTTTAATGAAGATTTTGTCACATGTGTTTGAAATTATCTAGTTGTTTGAAATAACAGAATACTCATTTCATCACTTGGTACTTTTCATGCTTGGTAATATTATGGGAAAATATGTGACATGAAATGTTACAATACTACCTGACATCATGGAGAAATGTACTGGTTAAGCAGGTCAAAACCTGGTTTTGTAATATAATTGTTAGTTTATGGATATTTCCATTAAAGTTAATTAAGCTCTTTTATGGAATAAAAATATAAATACACCTCGTTTCAGAAAAACGTTTGAACCAGACAGTTGGTGGAGAATTAATGATCACTTTCCCGTAGCTTTGTCTCCCACAGGAGTTCCTATAATCTCTCAAAAGTAATATGTGACGGTGTGACGCGATGAACAATATTTTTGATACAACCAATGTGCTGCTCTATCATTACGACTAGAGCTGAAACAATTACATCTCAGAATAGTAATCATGAATAAATTACATTTCGGAATACTCTACAAAGTTGCATTCAACAATTGTGCACTAAGTTACACAAAGATTGAATGAACGGTAAGTGACATGAAAGTAAAAGAAACACATTTATTTTCGGAAGTAGATTCCGCATCAAAACTTCATGGTTTAAACTGCTAAGGAATAATGAATACAAGAAGTGTCATTAACCCAGGAGGTCATTGACCAAAATAACTTAATAAATGCTCCAGATACGTCAAATGAAGGAGTAGATAACATTTACTACATTAACAGTAAATAATATTCTTTTTAAAATAGTAATTAAAATGGAATATGAAATGATAATAACACACAGATTTCCTACGGGGTAATTCTTTAAAGTGATATTTCAACCACTATTGAGTGCAAGATAATTACAGAGAACGCTATCGCGGGTAATGGCGAAGAGCGATTACCACCAGACGCCCAAATTACAGTCGTTCCACCACCGTCTGCGAACGCTAGTGGCTATCATTCTCAGCAATCTTCCTCACCTCTCACGCACTTATCATCCCTACATCGTCCACCCTGCATGATGACTTGCAAGAAAAACTCTTTTAACTCTGCCCTGCGTTTTTGTCACGCTGATCCATTTATCTGGACGTAGAGCGCCTTCAAATACTATCATCTCCTGTCTGGAAAGAAACACTCGCATCGCTTAATGTGTGCTTCGTGATGTGTGTTCTTACCTGACTCATCGTTACATTTTTATAACATGTTAAGGGATTGGAAACTCGATACATGATCAGTTTCTAGGCAGAAATGGAATAATAAAGATTTCTTCAATATTGGTAGTGTAGGAAAAATCGGGGAGACATAGTTCTCCACGTTAAGGATTGTGTTTTTCCTCCTAAATTTGTCTTTCTTTATAGATTTTTCCATTTCACCATACTTCATCTTCAATTCATTTTCTATTCAATTAACTAATTCTTGAACATGTGTGAAACATCCCTTTCATTTAATGCAAGAAATTCATTTAGTTATTTTTATTTCATAGGTCATTTCCCAGTTTGCTCAAGTGAGCAGTGTTTTGCATTATCTGCCCTTTCTTTATTTTCTTTGCCGGATTGTTTGTTTCACTGCACATTCATATTCAGTGCCATTCATATTGAAGATTTTAATTCGTAAATAAACATAATTTTTAATTGCGATATTTCTATAAAAGAGGATAAAGACAAAAATTGGGCTGATCTAGAATGAACTAGTGGTGAATTTCTATATATTTGTGAAAACTGTTTCTCTGATTAATTAAGATTTTTAACACTAAAAGTTCAAACAGTTTTTTTCTAATACACAAAAGAATTCTATTTACCCATTCAAGTTATTACAAAAAAGAGTGAAGCATTAGAAGACTTTTATTTTATGTCTTCTAAAGATGTAATTATTTTGTACCCCAAAGGGGGCCAATTTATGTTTTATATAACTACATAATTTGAAACACTTCACCTCGAGACTTTATTGTTGATACGTTATGATCAAGAATTATTAGAAGTTCTAGAATTAAGAAAGTGTGTATTAAAAATTTAGAAGGGAAAATATTACCTGTTGGTTATTGTCGATGGATCTCAAACACGTTGACACCATCATAATTACACATCTTCACATAATGAAATTTTTTTCCCTTAAAATCGCCTTTTATTAATTTTAAAACCTCCATGTTTGGTATGTCAACTGACTTTAGTACTTGTTTGAATTAACCTCGTAATTAGGAGGGTTGAAACAGGTTTGCCTAAAATCAATTTTTTACCAACTTCTAAATACTTAACATTGCTTTTAAATTCAAACTAAAAGTATGAAATATTTTTTATAATGATTTAAAATTTATGACCTTACCTCTGAAAAAAAGAAATAAATTTTTGGTCAAAATTATAAATTTAGCGTAAAATACCTCGGTCTTCCCTACTTTTCTATTGTGAAATCAAATTTTTCTCCCTGTGAAAATTCAACTTTATCATTTACAACTTTCTAATAATTTATTTTTAATATTTTAAATATTGTTTTGAATTTTTGACAAAATTAAAATAATAACATACCTCTATTATATTCACCTTTATATGTTTTCTTTGTGTGTGTGGGCGTGTGTGTATTTAGTTTCTCATAGTAGCATCTCTTTATTTTGAAACAACTTGAGTAAATTAAAATTAAAACACACAACAGAAACGACGATTACTTAAACTTATAGAGTATTGAGTGTTTTACCAATAACATTCTAGTAATTCGTTACATAGAATCGTACTAGAATAGATTGTTTGGTCACTATTAGATTACTCGCAATGGCTATTTATCCTGATTTTCAGACATATCAATACTTCGGCTTACCTCAGATACACTTCACTACATTACAACTGTATTTGTGTGCACAAGTGGTATACAAAAAGTCAGATCAAATCATTATAACGCGAAGAATAGGTGGGGAGATGGGGGAACTGGCGCTCGGTCACCCAGAGTAACATGTTAATCCCCGCGACAGGGATATTGTTTTATGATGGCGTGAGGCCGTCTGCTTACAGCCTGTTTACAACCAATGCAATAGAGTTGCGGGTTGTCCATGAATATTAAAATACGTAAGAAAATTGTAGGCAATCTGCACTACAGAAAGTCACGCGCGCTGACGAAGCCACAAGCCTCGCCGTCTGGTGCTAACGGTTATTGCCTGCTCTCCTCAGGATGCGGGTTTTGTTTAAACAATTAACAGTTCGTATTTTGGAAATAACGAGTATATTGCAAGTCGTTTTAAGCGAAACAATTCCGAAAATGACTATTTAATTACGAAACTTATAACGTTTAAATCATGATTTTGGCGTTTATCAGCAGTTTATATATAAATGCAGTAACCTAGTAACATGAACAACAGAAACAACAGTATCACATGGAACAACAGAAAAATGGGGGGGGGGGTGGAATTATCCGGTATTTATTTCTCTATATTATGATAATTTTGTATTTAGTTTCTGTCTTTTTAGGTTTATTGTTTTTCTTTTATCTTTTAATGCTCATTACACATTTATTCATATCATTTTAGTAGGATACGATATTATTAATGTAAAAACCTCAAGATGACCAAAATCCTGGCTGAAAAGAAATTTTGACTCATATATTGAGAGTAACTTAGAACTCGATGAAATTGAGAATTAGTGAATTATTCGATACGTCAATTTATACATGATGGCGAGAAAAGAAACTGATTGTTAATTATTCATATGAAAGAAAACCTCATGGTTTTCCCTCATGATTTATACTCCAATTGGCTCAGGATATTGATTTCTTGGTAAAGCATTCCAAACGAAAAATATTTTCACAAAGTTCTAAAAATAATTTAATTCTCTGGTTCGTGTAACGAATTAACAATGAGAGGTAATGGCCCACGAATTAGACATCTGTCCTTTCATCAAATCTATTTCCATCTCCATATTTTTCCTCCGGAACATTTGAAACAATTTGATCGTGCTGAACAGTCTCCATTCGCAAAGTAGGACATCTCCACTGATCCGAAGTGTCCCGGTTGTGCCAAGTGATCAATTCCTCGTCTTTTTTTATTATTGTTTCAATGCGCGCAATTCATGATGACAGTTGAGACACGCTTGGCGGTAGTAGCGGGGACGGCGTGGGCGTTCATGGGTGGCACGTCCGAAGCTTGTTCTAGTCCGCTCCACTCGACTCCCCCCGCCCCGCCTCTCCTCGTCGTCCAGAAGGTCACAAGGAAATTTATTTCAAGAACCCTTCCCTCCGTCCGCATCCCCGAGGCATGGTGAAGAGATTAGTTACATGTGCGCAGTCCGTCCCCTTAGCACAATCGTTCCTTAAGTCGAGACCGAGTCGAGCTGTCGGCGAGTGAACGGTAGGACAATAATCCGAGAAGAAAGACTGCATTCGCGGGCACTTATCTCAGAATAACGTTTTGACTCCGCGCCAGCGTTCACCTCGCTGCGTCCATCAGGCACTCGATGCGGGGGCGGCAGCGGGCTAGCAAAGCAGACAGGCGCGGCTAGACGGCCCCGTCTGTCAAGAAGAGCACCACCCAGCGCCTCGCAGGTACTTTTTTACGACAGCGCTTCACAAAGACAGGATGTATACAGAAATCCGACGTTAAGAGAGGATAACTTTGAGATACGCACATTGAACAAATTTGTGAATCGAAATGACAGAGTATGATACGCTATGGCCAATCGACTTTCTGGTTTATGATATAAATAGAGACTTAAGGGAATGAGCTACATAAAAAAACTCAGTTACTACAAACAATGCAACGTTATTACAAATGGCAATGCAACGAGTAATACAGTAAATTGACTCCCACAATTTCACAATTATATGATTCAAAACTTCAGCACAACAAATAAATATTGTTCAATAAATTGAAAACTTGGTATAGTTTCACCAATCTTTATTATTTATAATAGTTAAAGTGAAAGATTTATCCTTGTCGTAGTCAGCATCTTCAGACTAAGAATAAAAAACAAAACAAAAATCGCAAGTAAATATTAAAGCTAATAAGAATTGCTAGTAAAAAAGAAATATAGGTACCAATAGTGAAAGCGAAAGCCACCGATTTCAATGCATTAGAATAGGGACAAAATGATTTCTCCAATTAGTTGAGAATAGCACCTCTTTGTTACTTTTCTCCTCTTTTTAGCACCTTTCCCCTTTTTCTTATAATATTTGCACCTAAAATCCTGTCCCAGGTAATTACTGTTCTTTATTTCTAATAGTAACTTTTTGTAAATATCAGTTTTTCTCTCCTCATATTGCAAAATTTTAGAAAACATTAAAAGGATTACAAATTATATTATTTGTTTAATTAAAACGATTATTTTCTGGACTTTAATAGAATAGTAATTATTTATATTTGGGCTCAAAAAAATTAACTTACCATTCACCTACTAATTCGCCCCGTAGGTGCCACTACTCATACTGATTAGAGTATTAGCAGACCAAATAAATTAGATAAATAAAAAAATTATAATAACCGTATATTTGTACCATTCAGCGCGTTATGATGTAGACCCTGTTATATATATATATATATATATATATATATATATATATATATATATATATATATATATATATATATATATATATATATATATATATATATATATGT
>NNCF01131697.1:1308560-1341652 GCA_002313205.1 Laupala kohalensis | reverse complement strand
GCCCGTGAATGTTTGGGTAGTCAAATGTTGAGGTTTATTTAATCGAGGTAAATTCTAACAAAAACGTAACTAACAAACATATTCATTTATGCTCTAAATATTTATTTAATCTCATAATTTAATGAACAAGAATTTAATACAGTGAATAAAATGAGAATAACATCAATACGTCACAAGCAAGGTAGAACGATCCTGAATTACCATGACACTGTAAAATGAAAACAGTTAAATTATGGTTAATTTGGGACATATCATGAAATAATGGATACTGCATGGCATATTCTGCTACAGAGCATTTCACATGGTGATATAAATTCGTCCTCATTCTTCGAGTAAAAATCCTTATCGACCGGAAATAACTGAAAGCCTTTGCTTATAATCTTCCAGTACGATGATAGAACATAGATTAATAGTCTTCATTAAGTTGTTAAACTGTTCTACTTGTAATGAAGTAGCACCAGATGAAACAGAGCACAACATCCGTCAAGTGACGAAGTTAGGATGTAGAGAAGTGAATTAAAAGAGAACCAACTTGGCGACTGACGAAACCCAGTGGATGAGGATGTGTGCAGTAGCAAGCAAAAGTGGCAGCAGTGACACACACTGGGTGAGAGGGAGGAGTGGAGGAGAGACGAGAAGAGGGTGGTGGAGTGGCAGGACGGAGAGAACGAACGGCCTGCGGGCCGCTGGGCATAAATCAATTTGCTAACAAGCCACGCTTAATGATGGAGGAGATTCCTACCTGCATTCCACTTAATTGTACGCATCCGTCAGCGATCGGCGCGAACCTGGCGGTGGTTGTTTGATCTCGGATTTGCGCAGGCGTCGCAGTGGAGCGCTCAAGTCGACTGGACACTAGCGCACCTAGTGGAACTCTGATGTACTCACGACGAAGTCTTCCTGTGGTTTAGATACTGAAAATGTTTTTATTTTGATAGATTTTCACATTTACTCGAGAACAAATAGTTGATGAAAATATTAATTTCAAAATAAAACCCTGAAATGAAGGAAAATTAAAACAAAGATATTTTCTCTTTTTTTGTGACGATTGGCCAAACGCACCAATAAACATTTGTATACATAATAATAAATAATTAATTTATGGCTTTGGAAACATTAACAGCTATCCTCAAGAAATAATGAGTAATAACACAATCTTATTTTCAAATCTAGAATTTGAAAACATAAAATATGATTTAATTATTTCCCGTGTTAATACAATGGTCAATAAAGTTCCGCAGCATTTTTTCTTGAACACAAGACCTTGTATTTTTATTTAAGCCGTATTTTACGAGCACTATATATCAAACTCCGTAACTTTGCTGGAGGATAACTTCATTTGAAAACAACATAATTCATCATTGTTCAATCTCTTCTCCGTGTACGTTATTAACACTCATATCTCAGTTCCTATCTTTCTCGAAGGTTCTCCTTTTCCAACATTATTTCTCTCGACCTCATTCCGTTCATTTTTATCATCCCGCGCTCAGCCCGCCTCAGTCTTCGTTCTTCGTTCTTTATTTCAGCCACCCATATCTCTTTTGTGTTTTGCATTTTCCTTTGCTCTTTCTTATTCCGGAGTATCGCTCTCTGTCTCGCGCCGTAACGAGCGCGGCGTGGCGAGGCGCGGGGAAACGCCGAGGGAACGCAGTTCGCGGTCCGCTCGCCGCCGCCGACAGTGACGGACGGGCGCCGGCGCGCCGCGTGTTATGAGGCGGTTTATTTCACGGTGGAAGGAAGATATAATTACCTACTGCTCGGGCCGGGCCCGCCCCGCGCCTGCTCAAAAGAAACGGCTTGAAAGGGGCAATAAATCCTGTCGTGGCGGGCGACGGGGGTCGCAGGGGGACGCAGGAGGATGGCGGGAGGACGGCCTGCGCGCCAGAGGCCGTTATTTATGGAGAGAGGAGCAGCTCCGCCGGTGGCGGCTCTCCGTGGCCGCTAACTGAAACACCGCGCTACTCTTGTTCTTTCATTCCTTATCCTTCCCATTACGTCTCCTCTCCTTGTCCGTCACCTTTTTTTTCTCCCTCTCGTCTTGTTTCCTTCCCGTCGACGCGGCGTAGCCTGTCACGTCTCTTACGCCTCGCAGCTCCCGTCCTCTCGCGTGCGCTCTTGCTCCCTTTTTTCTTCGCGGCCGCATCAGTTAACGAAACTATTATAGGCTCCCAATTAATGGCCATCGTTCGGCGTCTGTACACTATGTAGTACGGTTGTTAAAGCTTGTGGTGTTGAAATGGCGTTTCCCTTATTTATAGTTCAAAGGCGTGGATGTCTGTGGTGATGAGGAAGGGGATAAGGAAGGGAGTGGAGAAGCTTGCATGGAACGTGTGTGGAACGGCGGCGTTCGGCAGTGGCGGTCCCTGGTGACACGGCGATGGGGTCCTTGCGGCGACGGGGCAGAATCACGGGTGAAGTTTTATTTGTCCCGCAGCGACGCACGCCCTCCAGGGCACGGCGCTTACTCGACTGTCCCACTGGGGACACACCACGATACACGGTACCCTACAATGCAGAAAAGCCACTCGGTTATCGGGAATCCAAGTATTTGCAGGGATGTTGGATTCATGGGAAATAGCTGCAATGAATAGTGCTGGGGTATACCTATGAGTGCCTTTCTTTTTAATTAGACGAGTACCCGCGGGAGAACGATCGAATTATTTTAATATCGAATAACATATCCTCGATCATACCAGACAATGAAATCATATTTTGCCTGGAGTATCCATCAACGATCTGTATTTAGCTCGACTATTTTTGTGTCACTAACGTATTATCAGAGTAATAGACTAATCTATTATTTTTTTCAAAATTGTCTACTGAGAAGATTCTACAAATCAGAACGCTAATGAGATTTAAATGTGTTATTTCTATTAACCGGAATTTGGATTGCTATCGGGACAGTTAATTACCAGACATAAAAATTCTGACCGAAGTATTAATAACGATGTGTAGTAAAACTATTCATTACCTTTCATATTAGCTCATAAACAAGTACTTGTTGGCATCGCCTGACATTAACGGACGCCTTCTTTCGCTCAGCGCTGGTAACACGACCTCGCTGTCTGAGAGTGAGCTATTTTAATGCGCCGCTGCCACAGGGCATTCGCCGACGATGCTCTCTCTGTCAGTCCTTGCCCTTCACTGTCTTAAATGTTTAATTGGTGTTTCTTGCTTACGAGAAGGGTTCTTGGCTTACAAGCGTTTCCGGTTCATTTGTCATTTCCATTTAATTTCAATTATGATTTCTAGACATAGATTGGAGGTAACCAGATAAAGGTTGTGAAATTCCACCTCCTTGAAAAGTGAAATACATTTTTAAATGAAGATGAACAACAAACCATTCTTGGAATTTCTTTTTTGTTCTATTTACGGCATTGTCACTTAATTCCTGAGTTATCTTCTTCATAACTCTTGCAGCTAAATGTCTACGAACGCGCAAAGCAACAAAAGTGTCCGTCATAAAATAAATAAATAAATAAATAAATGTATTTACTAACAAAAAAGTTACAAATGCGTAACTACGAGGAGGACAATAAACTAATTTACTTTCCGGAAAAGAAGTAAGGAACCATCATATCAATTCCGATAAAGAGCCCAAAGGCAGAAATGGATTTATCATTTATGCGTCCCCCTCCCCGTAAGATAAGAATAACAATAATTAGCTGCATGTTATAGTATCAACAGAATATCAACAAATTTATATTTAATAGGATACAGAGAAAAAATTTAACAAGTATGTACTATTATAAAATCTTTAAATTATTTGGAAAATACGGTTTATAATTCATAACTACTGACATAATTCTAAATTCGAGACTATGTATTTTAAGAATACTAATGAGACTGGCACTGCTAGGCTATTTTAAATGCATTAAATATAAAAAACAGGAATAGGTATAAATTAATTTTAATGGCGGAGTAATAAATTCGAGGTATTGGGACAATTCGAAGAAATTGATACTTGTGTTAATTTTCGGCTTATATTGATTCCGGATCAATTCAATTTTCTCGATATAAATTATAGCTAACAAACCACGTATGAAGCAATTCCTTAAAAAATATGATTTTTTTTCGAGTAGTTAAGATCGTAAATCATTTTTAGAAATTCGTGCGTTTATTTCTGACTCAGCAGAAGCTGATACCTTTTTTCTTACTCGTATCCAATGAGGTTAAATGATCCATTCAACGAAACGAGTTTGATGAAATATAGGTGTCATGGCAACCTTCTCTCCATTTCAAATGAAACGAAGTGGTCGAGCAAAAAAAAGTATGTCTCATAAAACATTCGGTCTAAACCTGGCTCCAAATAAATTTATTCAGTGCGCTAACAGATTTCTTTGGTTACAGATTCCAAAATTAATTTTCTTCTTACGGATGAATCCATACATAAGATTGTCTTTTCATGTTTTGTCAACCAGAATCTTGACTGAATATGTATTTTATCTGAGACCACATGATGCACGCTAATATTTATAAAACAGATCTAACAATGTCTTCTTTGACAATTATTTAAAAACGTTTTCAGAAGTGTTGTATTATCGTAGCTCACACATAATAATATCTAAAAATACAAATAAATTCTCTAATTTTAAAAGGATTTTTCAAAGACAGCATTTCAAGGATATGCTACTCAATAAGAAACTCATCGACATATAACCACATCCCAGTGTCATTCATATTTTAGTATGTTTCCCATGTGTATCATAAACATATATCATTTGTAACGAATATATAAAACATAGTTAATATCAAGCGTGTTCCCTTTCTGATTCATGTGTACTTTACAAAACTTTTAAGAACTCGCAGTCACTTTACAGGTGTATATTTTTCCGTTTGTAGTGAATATTTTCGAAATAAAGATTGTATCTGAACAACACAAATGATTTTCTTCGTTTTATACCTCTACTAGCCATTTTATGTGACCACTTTGTATGTCATTGTCATCTAACGTGCCGACTTGAGTCAGAGTTAAACATAAATATGGCGAAGAAGTCGACTCCTAAACAAGCCAGGCAACTGATATAAAAGCTACACGGGAGGCTGTCTACAAAAGTAAAGCTGGTTGAAATTCGGGACCTCACCGCAAAAAGTGCGGAAACACCACAGAAAGATATTTTGGGAGAGGTCACAAACAGTAAAAATTGTAAGGTTTCCATTAAATTCCAATTATTTTGAAGGGGGAGTGTTAATTATTTTTCTAGAATAGTTTTATTTTTGCTGAAAATGAAATGGATAATTTATACAAAATTAATTACCAACATTTTTTATTTGTCAATAGTATTATAATCATAGCGAATATTAAATTAATAAAAAGTAAAACTTTTTCTATTTTCTATCATTTTTTGAGCAAATTAACTCTACTTATAGTATCAAGTTATATGTAGTATCAGTTTACTCGGTTTATCATACCTTGGTCTTGTTACAGAGAAGTTTAACATTCCTGCATTGATTTGAGTATTTTATATTAAATTATAATTTGCGTTTTATTATTGTATCGTAATTATTTTTTTCGTAGTATTTATTTATTATGATTCAAGATATACATTTGTAAGATACATGACGTGCAAAATATGATTAGAAATTATAAAAGCAAAGTAGATGCTAATAAAATCGTATTCCATAAATCGTATTAGCCCCTAAGTATGCATCAAAATTATATTTCATTATTTTAAACTATTTTTGGGGTGGTCAGATGAGTAATGAACTTTACTGTAGATGAATCCTCGCCTCCGCCTTGGCACGCCATGGATACAGCAGCAATCGTTTTACGTTTTCCAGACGTTTTCGTGGCGTTCATCTGAGCCAGACTCTTTACTTCTTCACCTCATCCCTTCATCCTTTATGCGTGAGAGGAAACCGACAGTTGAAGGGTAGAACTGTGGCAATGGATCCTCCCAGCACTCACCGCCACTTTATGGCCATGTTAAGCTTAACACCCGATGTGGTATTTTTATCTTGAAGAGTGAAAGAGAGAAGGAAAATTTGATGGCTTCGAGTATTTTAGGGAATTTTACGATAGCTGTCCCAAATTTTCCGGAGCCTTTTGCTTTGATGGAAGCGTCCGCCACGACACGAAATGTAGCTTCCGCTGTGAGATAGCGGTCGTGTTTCCTGGACCTGTATGGGGAGAACGGCTGCCGACAGCTAAATCGGATGTCTTGGTGTCAGAGATAAGGATCGTGTTTTTTCCAGTCAGACTGAGAAGGACTGGAAGCAGGTGTACACACAAAGTCTCCGGGGATTATCAAAGCCAAAAAAATAAATATGATGCTGACATTATTTTTTATGGATATACACGTAGAATTGTGGCTTTGAAAACGTTTCGTCTGTCGAGGATATGTCCCATTTCTTCCTTATTTTATTGACTTCTTCGTCCACTGAAGTTTTATTCGGGGAAAGAAAATAAATTTGTTGAAAGATATTCGACACGTTATGTTAAACTGTATTTCTTACACGCTCTTTTCACAACAATACTATTTTCTTCTTCACTACCATCAAACGTCTACGTACAAGGAAATTTTCTTATCAGATGAGTAATGGAAATTTATGGCTCATCATATATTCGCACGAATTTCATTGTATTCTTTCAATGAACATACTTAACATTTGAAAAATTTCAAAGTGAAATTTGCGCGGGTGAAGTCGCAAGTTAATAAGAATCATGATTATTAATCAAATTTTGTCCGAAATAATTTTTTTAGCAATTTTTTAAATTAGTATTTTGTTCGCAATAGTCATACCTGAACGTTGAGGGGTTGATAATATTGTCAAATTTTTCTTTATCGAATTTATAGTGTGTTCTCAAATCATTGTACCCAAAAATAACTTTATAGTTGCGCAATTAAGAAGTCTCCAGTGAGATGAGAGGCCACTCATGTCCTTTGGGTCTTTTCAAGTGACGCTTCGTGGTTTGTAGGTCGCCATCTCCATCGGCGGCGGGCGATTTCCAAATCGAGGAGCCATCGATCTTCTTCGAAGCTCCGAGAGGCAGTGCGACACTGGCAGCACGGCCACCGCAATCGTGAAATTGTAACAAATGGCGGCACTTGACCTCAGCGCCGGCTGAAATGTTGCGGGGCAACGAAGAGTTGGGAAATGGAAAGAGAAGCATTGTTGGAACAGTCGACGGCTCGTCGTTTTCTACAAATACCAATAGTGTCCATGTTGAAGAGGGAAGAATACAAATAGTTACAAAACAAACTCAACAAGTAAACCCCCTCATCTGAAAGTACGAGGAAATGTTGTGGAAAGATTAGAAAACGAATGTAACATTTGCTTGCCAATGTTTCGAATCTGCTGTATATTCTTTTTTTGAGTTTTTGCTACGATTAAGATTTTTTCAAGTTAACCTTGTCATATTAACAAAACAATGTATATAATGTTGAATGCTCTTTTAGTCCTTAATACAAGTACATTTCTTACATCTGAAATATTACTTCTGAAGAAAATATTATTTATATCAAATTTTGTTTTATTCTTTAATTTTAATGCAGTAAAGTGACAAAGAGAATCGCTACCTTAATTATATTACCAATTCTAAAGTTATAGCGTAGGTACTTACTATATTATATACTCTAATTATTTTCTCTCATTTCTCGGGACAGAGCAAATTCGTATTTGATTGGTACAAGTGTAATTGTACTTATTTTATGCCTTATAAAACAAGATATGATTTAAAAAGAATAATTTTCATAATACCACTCATATAATTTACAGTGTATCGTGCTAATTTAATATATTCGAATACTTCTGTCTTGGGTCTGTTCATGCGACATCATCGGGGACTACAGCTGATGAAAAGAGAAATACTGCATTGTTTTTCAAAAAGGTTATCCACCGACATTAAAGACACATTTCTTTTAAGTGCTTTCGCTTTTTAAATTGTTTTCGAGTATGTTCGTTGTTCTTACGTCTGTCAGTCATGCGTCCTTCTTGTGAAAGGGGACTGTGTATCACTCACCACTCTCCTCGAACTCTCTCTTGACTCTCAACACTTCATTCAATTATCTCTTTCTTCCCTTCTCTCTAACAAAAGTTACGAGAAAAGAGACTTTAGTCGACTGGGAACTTTGAAACACGCGTGCTTTTTGTTTACCGTTAAAGATAAATCAGAATGATGTATGGAAGAATTGTTAGCGATAAAATGGGTCACAAAAACGGCTGTGACATTGTGTACCTATCTTCAACAGCTGACTATACATGTTTTTTATTCTACGGTTCGCACCTGCTCACGTAGTGAAGACAGGAGATGAAGGGGAGTAATTCGTTCTTTTAACGAATGAGAATTTCAATGAGAATTATCTTGTTTTTTTGAAACATGAGTAGATGGGGAGTACGCAAATATTACAGAAATAAGTATTTCTACAGATGTTGATGTCTTTATTAAATTTAACAACGATAAACCCGAAATGATCATCCTCATCATCAGAGATGGAATTTCAGATCTATTCTGAGTTAGCGTTGTTCTTAGAGACCAAATTTGTTCCAAAATTTCAAACTTTTACATTTAAAATAATTTACACCTATCTGAACTATTTATAATTTAAAACTAATATGGATGTTCTCCCCTTTTTCTCTCTCCGAATCACAATATTTATAGAAAAAACTGCGATGAAATATAAAAGTACATGGTTAGAATAGTAATGGGAGGGCAGTCGACCTGGTATGCGAAGAACATGTCCATAACTCACCATTACGCACCGTGAGTGCCGGTAAGAGTCGGATATGACCATAGGGCACAAAATAATTGCTTCCCTTTATTTTTCATAAATTGTATAGTGGAATGTAACTTTTTGAAACTCGCTTGTAGATCTAAAACAATAGTTTTATCACTCATCAGTGATACTAATAAAATATCACCGCCAATAAATTGGGGTAAAAGAGGGATTAAATCAGGTTTTATTAAATTGACAATACAACAAATGGGAGTGTAAATAGTCCACAGTTTACAAATTTTCCTAGAAAACGGATGAAACAGAGAAAAATGGAAGAATGTTTTAATATATGTTTTAAGACTATCAAGCAGGTTTATGAATAAAAACTACGTATCAAGACTTGTAAGTAAATTTCAAAATTATTCTTTTTACTCCCCAAGTTTCATATAATTGTACATTACCGATGTTTTTTCGGAGAGTATTCTATCGACTTTCGTGCGGTTTTTCGAGTTGCATGTTGCTACGTCATTGCTGTCTCGCAGTAACAAATGATTCGCTGGGTGAAAATGGCTTCTTCGTGATTCGGACAAATCTGTTCACACCGTAAACCGGTTTTTCCTTTTTCATTTCACAAGCAAAAATAAAACATATATATTACCAGGTAGTGATATGGCGTTCTCATGAGTCATTAAACTAATACTCTGAAGACATTGGAAAAAACAGACAGACTGGGATAAAAAGATCGTTCTATTAAAAGAACTTGAGGCTAAAATATTGAGAATGCGATGTTTAGAAAGTGAACGATAAAATTTGTATTGTTATATTTTGTTCACAAAATAATTTATTTTATATAAACAAGTAGATGTCTCATTCTCTTCTCATAATATTAGTTTTTATTATTTTCTCATATACATAGTATATATAAAGTATTGTAATCGTGAAAAAATTCGAAAACGAGATTTCGAATGAAATATCCGTTTTGGCGATCCCCGGTTCCGAAAAAGTGGTATTGGGCATTCCGTCTGTCCGTCTGTCCGTCTGTCCGTCTGTCCGTCTGTCCGTCTGTCCGTCTGTCCGTCTGTCCGTCTGTCCGTCTGTCCGTCTGTCCGTCTGTCCGTCCTTCTGTCTGTCTGTCTGTCCGTCCGTCCGTCTGTCCGTCCCGCCAATTGTCCGTGTGTGCACAGCGATTCTGAGTAAATGGATGAATCAATTTAATACGCATTTCGTATTTACGGTAGAATTTACTTGTTGTCGATACACGTGCTCTAATTGTTTTTATACTTTAAAAGAAAGGGTACTTCACATAAAGGTCGAAGTACTCTTTTAAATGTTTCTCAAAAACGGCTCCAACTATTTTGATTAAATTTTCTATACGTGAAGTATAATTAGTATGCGTTACATCTGCATTAGCGATATTTCGTTTGAAAATTGGGCATAGTCGCAATAAAATATTTTTTGTCTGCTACACTTACACATTAGTTTACTGTTTCAAGAAGCTTGAATAATATTTAGCTGAGTAATTGGACCAAGCAGACGTAGAATACACTTTTCGTAAACTGAAATGAAAAATATGATAATGATAAAAAACATACGAGGACAACTAACTCACTACAGATACGAAAATACATATTTTTCTGTCTACAACGAAATTACATATACATAACACTTTTACAATATTTACGAGACTGATATGTCGCTATATGTTTTGAAATAATATTTTGAATATTTATTTTACTTTCAAATTTCAAATTAAAGAGAAATAAGTTCATTTAGCAACTTTGAGCATGGATAGAGCCCTTGAAGACGACCATAATATAGAGGACCACACGCCAGAAATGACCCTTTCACTATAAACGTTTTTGCACTCTTATGTTGCAGACGGAGAAACGCATATGAGAAAGTATGTGCAATGGTTCCCTGAATACTAATGTGAACTTTATAGCATGGCTATGGCGGATATCTCTTTATCTGAGTAAGTCATAATCCCATGACATGTTATTTGGTGCTTGGGTCACCCGGTGATAATTTTTGTGACCTTGATGACTATTGATTTCCTATTTCGCACAGTTCTGACGACACACAGCTTGACAGTCTCAGATGGTATTGAGGTATTGAACCGCACCGACTTACATACATCGCGGCATCGAGTATATTATGCAATCATGGAAGACGACAGGCACCCGGGATTGCCTTGGGCAATAACAGACAATGCGACATAATCGTTAATGCGACAATGTCGACGATGCGACTCTAGAAACACATCGTGCCACCCACCGCGGGAACAATGCTTAAAAAATTAACTGACTTTATGGAATATAAATATAATAAACCCGTACATGGTTTCAGAAATTAAAAGTTAAAAGGTTAAACAAAATGTTAACGTCGTTAATTAACTATTAACGGATCAACGCTTCTCTGTTCCGCTATGTTTATATTTTGATGCAATATGTCACACTAATACTCCTCAAAACATTGAAGGTATGGTGTGATGATGTAAGTGCACCTCTATTTTATCCAGGTAAAAAAATGCTAAAATGTCTCATGAATTTTGTATCATTTGGAAACAAAAATCATACTAGAATTGATACGATGGAAATAAAAGAATTTATTTATCCCTACCTAATTTTACCTACTATATTACCTTCATTAGCATTAATAACACAACTTCTGATTGAAGAAAATGATTCCCTTAGGTCTTTTGGTATTTTTCAGATCTTGTCCTTTGAAATTCCGTGACAAAAAACAACATCTGCTCTGTAGCCTCCCGGCACTGTGAAGTCGCGCGTTCATAAATTCGCCGACACATAGCAACTGAAGAAGCAAAATAATACCGTCCATATATAGAAAATTATGATCCTTGGGAAGATTTTCTGCAGTGAATGCACGCTGTGTAAGAGCCCTCCGGCCGCTAGGGGGCTGTGCTATGGCTCCCGGTGCCCCCAGCCTTTTGTGGTTGATGATTTATGGGACATTATTCGGTGCCCTTGGTGCAGCGAAGCCGCGTCGCGCCGCCGCTGCGCCGTAGCATGCTTTCAGCCCCGACTCTGATCATTCTTCATCGATAGCAATGGTGTCAGACTCCAAAGAATTGAAGGTCGCTGAACCATTTGTAAGAATGTGCACTTCTATTTCCATCAACACTGAGATACCGACAACTGATATAATTGAAAAAAGTATAATAAAATATATATATAAAGCTTACTGAACAAAAATTAAGACATAATTCCACTACCAAAATATAATTCAATTTCTTATTTTTACGGTAACTCGAACATTAAATCTTTATAAACTTTTTAGTGTGTATACAAGTGTTTTAACATAAATGGTAAAACATAATACTTTGTCTGATGTTTAATTATATTCTAATTTTATATTGATTGATAGATATTATATTGATTGTTTTTGCAGTTCGTCAAAAATATAGAGAAGAAAATTTGTATAGCTTTGTCTGTGTAGGTTTTATTTCGTTCTTGTATCGAGGCTGAGTATAGAAAACAATCATATATCACAAGAAACAATTACACAAAAATGTATACAAAATTATACAGAACAATACAATTAAAGCAAGATAGTGAATTTAACGTAATTAACATTAATAATCATACCCTTGATCCGATGAACGTTAGAAGTTAATTGTATTAATCATGTAATTAATAGATTTATACTTTTTTATCTCCCATTTTTGTATAGCTTAGTACGATTTTTTTATTTTAGGTAGTCAGTGTTGTTCATTTGTTATTTTTAATTGTTGGTAGTATATATAAAAATAAATTTAAAAAAGAGAAGATGCGTCAGGGTACGCAGTCCAAGTTGGTATAGTATTTTTCATTATACTACTGAAAATGGTTAATTATCCTAAAAACCTCAAATATCGTTAAGTGTATTGTAATATTTTCTGAGTGACATAATTTCTGTGACAACTTGTGCAAAAATGCTTAGCTTTCTTGTTGATTCTATGAAGATTGCAAGCATCTAGAATGAGAATAAATAGTGATCACTTTACATATATTTCATAGTATAAGTAGGCTGACATACACTGACTTAAGCTTTTAATAAAACAGGAGCACCATTTATGCAGTGAAATATAATGTGTATTGAAGTAGAGGTTGGCATGAGCTTCTATGGGACATTTGTTTATTATCGACCGCAGTCATTGAAGTCCGATCTATTAGCACACAGTCGTATACTATTCTGAATTCTTAAATTGATGCATTTACTGTGACTGATCTTGAACGATCTTTGAAGATTCTATTGCCACGTGTAGGAAATTAGGGCGTATAAATCATTCGCTTTAAATATTGATCGTGTAAATTAATCGTTACCAAACAACAGAACACCATGTAAAACAATTTCTCTATCTCATATTTCATTTACGGAGCGGTATTAAAGCAAATAGTTTTTATCTTTGGAGTACTGACGTTTTTTGAATTCTTCTTTTCTAAAAATATTTAGATTTGTTGAAAATCATGTCTCAAAAGTAATGACAAAGTCAGTATTGTAAAGTTAGTGTCACCAAACTATATTTATGTTCTACAGTTTATATTCCGTAACTATATAAAGTTTATAAATATTTGAACATCTGACAAATTGGAACAATTGGTTGTAATAGTGACTTATATTTCGAAAATGAGGACGAAGAATTATTGGTTCAAATATCGTATAAAAATAAGCATATTTAAAAATAAAAATACACGAAATTTTAGACCTCTTTAATGAAAGAAATGTAAAAATAACAGTTTTGTATCAATTAATGATTAATGTTCATTCAAATACAAATTCAAATATTTTTTACTTGAGCAAATATGTTGCAATACGTGATGTTTCGGAATAGACAGACTTGTTTATTTTAGGATAGAAGTATTATTACAATATTGAAGTAGTTTAATCCATTTAATTTTTGGGATCACTGATTTTGTCTTACGTAGGATATTATATTCCAAGATATACTTTAGGTTAAGTTATCTCTCAAATATTCCTATTTTTTCAACTTTAAAAATATTGTTAGTCTGGTGGTAAAGTAATTCCAGATTGCCTGAACAACTGTTGTAATACAACAAATAATAATAAAATTGATAATAATATTGATAATGTAGGTACGTGATGTTTATCTAAATATATACTCCAATCTGGATTTAACAAATGTTTATTTGTTTAATACAGAAATGTACGGATTGCGGAATTTTATATACCTTTAGAAAAAATTGATCGAATATTAATTTGTTTCGCTATTACTATGTTGCTTAATTTACATCTCTCTCATTGAGTTATTTGCATCCAAATTGCTTATCATTTCGTTTAACGGTCCGGAATAAATGTTATATTATCGAGTATTAAATTCATACTATTGGTGGACGGAGCTTAATGGATTGTGCGAGAAAAACCACCGATGTCGCAATTTTAACAAACGCGAGTACCCTGCCGGAAATTCAAGGAGGACTTACTCCACATCCTTAATTGACGATGTGAAAAAAAGCACCGCGGGGTTTTTAGTTCACCCCATAGCTGTTATGAGCAGTTTGGACACGCCTGAGGGAGTATATAAGAAAATAAGGAAAGTGCATTTTTCTACCACAAGCCTTACATCACTTCGCAGCAATTTTTCTTTTTAAATGCCGTACATTTCATCGTCCAGCGCCACTCTTCCTTCATCTATCATATCCCTCTGAATGATGATTGTTATTACAGAACTGTGAGATAGCTTCTGAATTTATGTTATCCATAATTGTCGGAGTTGGCCTCTACATCAGAAGAAAATTTGTCTGTAGTGGCACTGAATTTCTCCCATTACACTGACACAATTTATACGTATTTATTTCCGTTCGAAAAAGAATCTCTGTTCTTTCTCTCTGTAACCGGTCCAAGATGACACAACGGTGGGTAAGTTTGCTTTTAACTCTGGCGGCGGCGACTGCAACTAAGGATAGATGTGGGTACTGCGACAGCTGAACGCAACGATGCATCCCCGTGATGTTCAACGAGCGCCTTGGGGTTCGCGATCATAATGTTCTTATTTAAACCAATAAATATATACTTGTTTACGAATGATCGTTAAGATTTAAATTTAGTTGTGATAATGGTCAACGTAATTTTCAAACTCTTCACTCACAGTGTTTTACACATCTTATGAGAAATTAAACGACTAATATTAATGAAAATTTATGACATTCATAATTTACAATCTGATATTATGAGTAGAAGATATCTACATAATAACTTCCCATCTTCGACATCCACGGTTTCTTAAGATGCTGTAAATATATGAATGAATGGAAATTATCACATAACAATTTACTTCCAAAAATACTTCTATTGTGTAAGAAATATTAATGGTGAAGTGATATTTATTTCCTGTTTAAAATAAACGGCATGATTTAAGTTTTAACTGAACAACGCTTTAAAATTATAAATTAAGAGGTAATACATTACAGAGAAAGTTTATTTTTAGGAGAAGTAGTAAGATAGTTTTGTGATGAGTATTTAGTTAAAACTTTTTTATTAGATAGTACTCATTCATATCGGGAATTATTTGTATTATACTCTTTCTTATATTGTTACGCATAGTCTTAAACTTCGATATACCTTTTTGCACCACCACATTTGATCAACCACGTCAAATACTTTGATGCACCATTATTTCAAAGATTTCAAATTATGTTTACATCTTACTAAATAAAACTATAAAACAATTTAAAGTATTAACTTACATACGCATTTAAGTTAAATTTTCTTACCACTCCCAACTTTTTCGAGTAGCGACCAACACGATAAAGATAATTATGTTTGATTCAGCTTCATAGATTTGGTTTAATACAAATATGCTGTTAATAATATTGTAGGTGCATACTTTTTCCTACGGCACTAAACCTACGCATCCAAGTACAGCGAAGGATCATCTTGTTCTGATGGAAAATAGTTGTATAAATTTTGAAAACAAATGGTGGAGTGGAAATCGATAAAAAATGTGCACAAATATCATTAATGACAGTATTGAATTAATGTTCTTAAAAACATTGTTTAGTGTTAAGATGTGTATAGATATATACATAAATATTAAAATAATTTATCTATAACAATATTTTAGTAGACTTGTTCAGGAAGGAGGAGTCATTTTTCGGTAATAGCCTCTACTATCAAGTGCCGAGAGACGGAGCTTGATACATTCTAATCTTGGATACACCTTATGGGTTGAGATCGTGGCATGTAGTTGGGCGGCACCTGCCCGAAACAGAGTTAGCTTCATTAACGATGGCTCCGAAGTCGCGCCTTTCCCTCTGTCTCCACCCACTCTTGCCCGAAGCTTCCTTCAATTACAGCACCCTCATCTCCCTTTTTTCTCGTCCGGAGATGTCGCGCTAATCTCATTAATGGGCTGCAACTTGATTAAACATTACTGCTCACGGGTTCGTTAGAAGTGATTTGTTAAGTGGTCGACATATTGGAGCCGTGCCTCCAACCCCCTCTTTCGTAAGTCTACAATTCATTTAATAATAGGGGCGGGACGAAGTGATTGCGAGTCAAATCCCTCGGAATGCGTTAGAACACGTCGCCAAGTGATTCCAAAGTGAAGCGACTGCGCGAATTAACGAGGAACTCTAGTGCGCCACTCTCATGCCCCGCCTCCCAAGTCTCCAAGACCCGATCCCCGGTCTCAACCCCCGAGGTGTTCCAACCCCCGGAGTCCTGCCTCCGAGCCACGCCCTTTATTACCTTTGTCTGCCATCTTTGCTTCTTTCGAAGTTTTCTTCTGTTCCCTTCGGGGTGTCAAGAGAGGCAGAGAACTATTTCAGAGCTTTTCGATTTACGAACAGCTTTTTTAATTGATTGGGAAACGAATTTTAGAGATTTAATAAAGAACAGCTAATAGGTGCGTCATCAAAGGATGAAGTACTTTAAGAATTTTTATTTTTTCAACCACGCTGTCTGCATCCAAATGACGTCTGTATTTTATTAGTCACACGACAAAGACATTAAAATTGTTAGTTAATTTATCAAATCTACAGATATTATCTCTTCACTTCGAATTTTTTCAAAGACTTGCCATTGATTCTTTAGATCGAACTACACATCCAATAATCACGATAGTATATAATACTTATTTATAATAAATACTAAGGTTTTTCATTGTTCCCCTCCCAAGAACATGAATCTCGTATTTTACGAATTGTTTTCAAAGTTTTGTGATAACGTCAGAAGAAATATAGTGTCTGTCCAATGATGAAGAATGAGAACTAGTCTAAACATGTAACTCGGGTTTATATCGTCTGGAAATAGAGCTTTATTTGTAGACAGCTTGTAACCCTATTATTTTTGTAGTAATTTCCAATATAAATGAAATGTTACGTTGACTGCGAAATGAACCGGCATTCAATTTATTTAAACAAATATCTCGTTATAAACGTAATTGGAAAGTTATTGGGCACAGTCTATGTAGTCTTGATGTGCTGAGTGAAGTTTCTTAAAGAGTATTAGTGTATTTTTGTTACTAAAACTTTGAGAAAAAGGTATTATTTCTTTGAGATGGTATTTTTTCTTATCCTCTTTTAGAGATCACAAGTTTTTCGAAACGATATAAGAAAAACTTCTTAAAGAACTAACTGATATATCTGGGGAAGAGTGGATTATCCCATAGAGGGCTCTCAAGTGGCAGTTCCGAATGTAAGCGAGCCATAGCATCAGACCTGGAGACCTGTCCGCTGCAGGGAGAGGTCTCCAACAAATCGCCCGACTCCGCACTACCCTTAAGCAAAGCGACGGCGTCCCGCAACTGTCAAGGCGCGCCGCGGCGGCGGTGGCGTCTCCTCGATTTCCCTTGCGCGCTGTCCGCCTCACATCCAATTTGCGCGTCCAAATTGAGACCTCCTCCCCTTCCATCCCTGGCGTGGCGCTCGACGTTTACCCGTCGCCTCCGTGGGGACGTTCCTCTCCGCCGCACTTCCACGCATCCCAAGTCGTGCCGCGTCCACCTCCGCTAGATAGTCTCCGCTCAAGCGCCTCGTCTTCATCACCGTAAAGACGCTGCCGCCGCAGCACATCAAGATCTTGGCGCCGGCGCTTCCCCAGCAGACATCGAGGGGATGTTCCAGTTCGTCCCGTCTTTATCGCCGATCGTTCAGGGCTATCCAGCTCATCATATACGATTGTATTATATACATCTTTCGAAATAAAACACATCAGTACTCTAACAGCCAACACTTCTAAAACCAACCCATCATTGAGTTGACAACACCTTACGGGTACCTGGGCATAATGATTTAAAATGCGGTATGAAAGTTTAGTTAATTGTGTAAGCTTTTCATTTTGAATTGCTTGAAAATCTGACCGTCACATCAATTTACAGGGAAGAATTAAAGATAATGTGTGATCACGAATTATTTATTTTTTCATGTATAGTTAACTGAGGCACTTTTTATGACGCTTGATTCAACTCGAAAATGCAATATATTTATTTTTAATGTTCCTTGTGCCACCCCTGCTTTAACGCACCACCTGCATTTCTTGTCTTCAACGTAGCAAGTCAACGCACAGGGCCAGAATCTTCTCTCAGGTTCTCTCTTCGCGCAGCCACCCCGACCTCCGAGGTCCATGCATGTAAACGGGCGATAACAAGGTGCTATTTGCTGTCGGTCTTAAAATGGTGTTCGATGTTTTGAACAGTCGTGACCTCCCTGCTCCGCTACCCCAATGTGTCCCTTAGGTGTGATATCGGTATCAGCGCGACTCTGTTGTAATATTTCCGTGGAAGTGTGATATTTCCGTCGCGTCGTGCGGAACACGACCCATCAACGCTGCGAGCGGAGATCCCTTTAACGATGATGGATAGGTCCCTGATGGGAAAATAAGACTATAAGCTGAGTGATGCTCTGCTAGGGAAGCGTCGTCAGCTGATCTAATGTTGATCTTGGCACACGTGCGCCTTCATGAATTTTGACAGGTACGAGTGAGATATATTACGTTTAGTTGGTAGTACAATGTTTCAGAATAGTTATATCTTTTATGAAATTGATTCCCAGCAGTAAAATAACCGCGAATATCAAACCCATAGAATTAATTTAAGAACACTACCACGTTCCTATGAATAACATTACATCATGAAATGCTCCAAACGATGTCATTTTACAATATATCTCGGAGAAGTCTTCATTGCGAAGAAGAAAATTGTTATAGGCCTCGCTATAAAAGGGAAGCCACTACTTGAAACGATTCTCTCGATAACTTACAGTATTTCCCTAGAGGAGAATGGGGTGTGTGCAGAGCTCCTGGCGGTAGCATCCTGACACTTGACCAGGGGCCATCGGCGAGCGGTGTACGGTCCGCCGGATCCTCAGTGCGACGGCTCCCGTGGGGACGAAAGGCGGTGTGGCGTTGATCGGACCCACGGGAGCGCTGCTGTCGCACGAGTGGCCAGTGCAGGGATTCCCTGCTCTCACGATTGCCCCTACCCCGTGCCAATGTCACCACCTTCTTCGCGTTTCTCTCGGAGCTATTGAGTATCCATGGACAGACGCGAAGGTAACAGTTTGCATCGATCAAGTCAAGATATTGCTCTACTAATTTTTATCCGTGGACTTTTATTGACGATTTTTTATTTTCAACGAGCCTCCAACTATTTTTTTTTACTTCGTCGTATGGGTAGGAAGTATTAAAAACAAAGACTTTTGCTCGCGACTTTCACCGGTAATTTTAAGTTTTATCGATTTGTCTTTGTGTCTTGAGTCCACAGGAGGTCAAGTAATGACGAGAATGTAATCAAATGGAATCTATAATGTACGTATTTTCAATATTTAAAACATACCGAATTGATTTTATTCAGGAATGGGACCATACTAGATTGCTTTTTCATCACAAAATACCTCAATTATGTGAATTTCATTAAATTGTTAGTTTAACTTTAATACTTGTAACACAATTTTCAATTAACATAATTTACACCATTACTTTACACAAAAACACACAACTTGCAGCAATTTTAACAATATTAACAATTTTAACAAAATTGACTATTTTAGCAGAATTAACAATTTTAACACAATTAATAATTTTAACAAATTTTTCTTTCATTTTTTATGCCAATTTCATAGCATCAATTGTACCTCAGTCACATATCTCTCAAAAAGTTCATATTTTGTTGTTGTTGTTAATTAGCAATCTCTTGAGCTAATATTAAATACATCCCATTTCCTACGCCCCTTCATTCCTTAAATTACCATTTCTGTAATTTCCATATACCTTGCATTTCCATATGGGCGGACAAGCACAAGACAATGCCACATGCAATATCTAACCTTGGAAAGGATGGCACAGTCTTCAAATGCGTTTGTGAATTCCTAACCCGTTAACATTCACCGTCATTACAGTTTTGGTGTCACAGAGTGGAAAAGTGATTTCAAATTTATAAAGTGAATGTGTCATTGAAGGGCACATGTTTGTTCTACCCTCCATTCTCAGCGTTAGGTTCAGAGACATTCTCAAACTCCGAGCTTTAATGGTATTACGTCTACGAATTAGGAGAATCATTTTATTTTCTCAATTTATTGCTTCATTGTAGATAGTCCATTCCGTCTGCCTGAAAATGGAACTTTGGGGAATGTAGAGCACGAATAGGGAAGACAACGGACGGGACGTACATATGAAGAATCGGAGTCGAGACGGTTGTTCATGTACTGTACAGGAATATTATAAAAACCGAAAGAAGAAAGTAATTTACTAATACAAGAGAATGAAAAAATAATAGAAACAAATGACTAATATAACGATTTCTCTTAGGTAAATAGACTAACCACAATAAGAGTTATATACAAAATATCGACATGAAAATAGAAAAAGATTACGTTCATTTTCCTGTAATGGGAACGGGCGCTTCTAGTATGTAAAGGTAGCAAAGTCGAGTAAAAACCGTGGAGAGAATACGAAGAAATGAAGAGGGAAATCATATCCACATGTCGAAGCCGTTGCCACTTAACTTCTACATATTACATAAACATTGGTGCATAAACGCTCCCTGAATTCAGAGAGCGCATACGACCATGTGCGCGTGTCTAAATCTAGCGTATCGCGAATGTGATGAACAAATGATACTCTCAACAACCGTCACCAAGAGAGATACGCTGTTGATTTCAACGTCAGAATGCAAAAAGTCTCAACTCAACTAGCGTCGGAGTAACATTACGTCTCCGCTTTCAACGTGTCCAAGCGACTTCAATCTCAGTGCAGTTCGCGTACGAGCACCCAACTATGCTCACGCGCATAATGAACGGTGAATCTACAGTGAATCGCAAGCTCTTGCGACGTTTTCCGTCTGCGACTTAGCAGTAAAATCTTCACGTGATCACAATCACCGAACCCGTGAGTTACGACAGAGAACGATTTAAAACTCTCTCCTCCAGGAACATATCTGACAAATTATTCGCTGCCTTACTGCTTTGGGGAACATTACTTTTCGCTTTGCTCTATACAACGAACAGAAATACTACGATCATTTTCATTATTCAGCTTCGTACTTCTATGTTATATGTATATTTCAGCTAAATAAGGAATCAGTTCCCAACTATATGTTTAACCAGAATAAAGACTTGTCATATTTCTTGAAACTCCCCGTTGTATATTTCTTTGGAAAGGGGATATTCTCCCCCCCCCACCCACACACACACACATATAATGTCACAGTGAAAGATATGGTTAAGATGCTTCGTGTTTTGTTTTCTACCAATTGATATGATGGAATAAAATTATTAGTTGATTGTCCTTTTCATCAGCCAGCAAAGTTTGTTTGTAAAACATACACATGATATCATGATACTCTTACGAGGATGGAAGTGAATTTGTGTAGTTTTCTTGGACGTTCATCTATTTTACTGCTGTACCATCAAACAATGTTCAAACAATGAGAAAAGAGTATTATTATTGTTCAAAGATTGACTAAACGATACACAATCTCAAAAATTTTGATCGTTAATATATGGAAGAAAGTTAAAGATTTAAAATACATTATCGTCAATTTTTAACTTGTTAGTAATTTATTATACTGTTAATTATTAAATGTATTAACACCGTGAATGTTATTTTTGTGGTCTGGGATTATGGTGAACTGGTGATAATGGGTCTTTTTGTATTTACACAAACTTTGTCTCAAAAAATTTCATTATTGACTCGTACAAATCAACTTATATATATACTACAAGATTCGATGGACAGAGACAACTGATGGAACATGTTACTGCCAATTTACTTCCTACTGCATCACATGATTGTGACTGGCATCTGTTATGACCGCACCTAAGCGATTTCCACTGACGCGTTTCGTGGCTAGGAGTATTCGATGCCACGTGACATTGATGCAATTTCATTTCTGACAGAACTCAGGGACGTTGACTACGAGCGAGCTGTGAGCGTGGGAAGAACCCATATGTTTCTTCTCTAAAATGGTAGAATACAAACTCCGCCTCCAAGAGTCACAAGTCATATAATCTGATGTGATGTATTCGAATGGGAATTGTGTATAATGCGGGGATTGAGAGTTTTATATTATTGTAATCCGTAAAAAATTTCAAAATATAGGTGTATTATGAAAATAAGTAGTTTTATTTTCATAATTAGCTTAATTTCGGTAGCGTTTCTATTGTCAGTTTATGTGATAGCTGTGCGTGTATTATTTTTTAAATCACCATTCATATTCGTATACAGCGTATCGTGTTTACTCAACCAAAATAGATTACAAGCAACGTTCATTACTACTGATTTCTGAAGACTTCTACTTTTGTATTTTCCCCGAATATTGTCGCATATTTATTATTATTCATTTCACTGACGTCCACGTCTATTGTGTACAGGAATTGAAAAAAACTCGAGCATTCTGTGGAAACCATAAAATACGAAAATACTGAATTTAAAAAAAAGTAGAAATATCATCCTAGACAAATATATTACGAGATAAGGTTGAATCCCTTTCATACAATTTAAGTTGTGGCCAGAGTCATTTATATCGAGTATGGAATAGGTAGGAGAGGTGATACACACTGGGGTCGTTAGCGTGAACGAAAATAAAATTAAATCATTTCAACCTCTTTTCAGCCATTTCAAATTTCCAAAAACCCGTTCTTAGTGAACCCGGAGGTCTATAATACGTAAAAATTAACTCAAAATTTCAAGTTTCTATCGTAAGTAAATTTTTCCATATTTTGATGAATTACTACAACGCATACATATGCACATATGTACGGGTTGTAGTAATTCATCAACAACAAAAAATGTACGGGTTATGTTAATTACAAATTATAAAATATTTTGTCAAACTGTCATTATTTATTGAGGCGTAAGGCCCTTTCGGCCGCTGAATGTAAGGTGAAATGAATTTAAACAATGTAAGGAGAAATTAATTCCTATTTCTCATCTTCTGTTTTGAAATTATTTTAACTGTGCAGTTTACTGTTTTAAATTTTATTTAATTATTAATTTCCTTCTGGTTAAATTTCTTGTCAATTTTCACCGTACATAAAGTGTAAATTTTCTTTCTCCAAATTATATTTTTTTATTTTAATTTTTTACCCGCTTAATTAAATCACTGTGATTAGTCATAAATGCATTCATAGACAGAACACATTCAAAATAAAACTTTATTCGTTCATTATTTTGCTAAAAAAATATTACGATAGACTTTATTTATTGAAGTTCTATTCGGAGCAAAGGATGGTGATAGCTAGAACATACGTTCGTAAGGACTAGTTAAAACTTAGCTCATCGTTGCCATTTGTAGAAAGGGAAGCAGCAAACAATGGGGAAAGTAGTATGAAATTATGAACCAAGTTATGAAATTTTGAATGATAATATGAAGTAAAAATTTACTCCCATAAAAATAGGAAGTAGATTGAAATACTGCAAAAAACTTTAAAAATATTATTCAAGTTATCAATATAATTCCTTTCATATCCTTATGTATAAATGACAAATTTTCTTTCAACTTTTTGGTAAAAGTATTTGCAGTCATTAATGTATTTTATTTTTTCTTTAATTAATGAGATACTGCCTCATCATTTTCACTCAAATGTTATATTTCATAACGCCCACTCGACCTTCGAAGGATCAAATACAAAGTGACACCGTTTTCGCATGAAGGTTGCAGGAAGTGATTAAGTTATTTTGGAGTAAATTGGACAATTATATTCTCCAGCGGTGTGATACGCAATTAATTTTTGAAGCTTTTTCAGTTCGTTTGAAGAAATTGTCAGAATTTCATGACTAAAGGAAGAATCTGTGAGAGACTATCTGTGAGTCTGTGAGTTATGACGATCCATGTTTATAGCCACTGCTATGATACTAGCTGCATAATTGTTTACTGAATAACAATTTAATGCATTTTCTGTGTGGTGTATTTCTCGAATTACAGTTTTAGGGGTGTATTTAAATATTCCAAGTCTTCTAAAAAAGAACAGAATGACGAAAATAAGGTGATACGTCTAACTTTCATTACCATTTTTGGAAAGATAAGCAAAATGAAAGGAAATACTCGTACGCTAGCAAACTGACTATGCATTTGACTAAAGCAGTGAAAAGCTGCCAAGACCAGGGTTAGATCGTGTAATTAAATTGTGATTTCTGCTGGTATTTATAGTGATAAATCACTAAAGTTTTGAACTCATGAATATTTAAAGAAAGAATGCGTTCTTTCTTAATTACCATAACACAAATTGTAAGTCATTTTGGTGTCCGTTACGTTCTTTGTATTTACAATATTTTCCAAAAAGTTCCACAACTATTTCTTTGGAGTAAACAAAGAAAATAAAACTTTAATTGTTTCCTTTGGAATTCCAACTAAGTTCAACAGAAAATCTCATTTCAACCCGCATAATAAGGATAATGTGAGCAATAAAGAAAATTACTTTTATGATTGTGAAGATCTCTCTCTGAATATGTTCACACCATTGAAATCTGTTCCTATTCTAATGCATTTCACAATTCATTATAACTACTTTCAAACATATTATGAAACGAAAATGTTGATTAAAAAATATATGCAAATGGTATAGAGAAGTTTCCATTACACTGCAAAAGATATTTTGCAACTTGATAGCTTATTTAATTAATGTCACATGTGAATGTATAAGATATTTACAAGGCTCCAGTCATAACTCGTGACTTGTAGGTCATTCTCATGGGCCAATGGAAAATGTCTAGTGGCTCAATCAATGTAAAGAATGCTTTCATGTAACTTGGAAGAGTTAATCGTGGAGGTGGGCCACGACGTCGGACCCACCGCCCCCGCGGGGACGCCTCCGCCTCCTCCATCGGCGTTGCCTTCGCAGCGAGCGCCGTCTAATTGCTATCGCCGGTAATATACGCCGTCCTTCATGTGCGCACATAAACGCCGCGGCGCCGTAAATCCAGAGCCGTCCGGCCACCGGGCCAGGAAATATGGCAGCCGCTCACGCTATACATCCACTGTGATTAGGAAAACAAGGTAATTTCAACTTGCGTACGGCTGGAGAAATACGGCCTGCCTTCCGCCGGCACCGATGTTTATCGCTCTCTACCTCCTCCTCCACCTCCATCACCTCCGTCGCCATCGCCGTCATTGCAGCTGTACAGGACTGCCAACTGAACGAGGGGCTACGCGAGGGGGAAGTCCCTTTTGCAATGCTGCTCCCCTCCGCCTACACCTTCCCATCCCGCTTTCACGGGACAAAACAAGATTGATAACCACACGTAGGGTGTTCTCGCGCATCACCTGCCGCATTCGCCAACACCTCTCCCTCGCTGTGTTTCCCTCCACTCCAGTTGCCCGCAGCCGCGCGGTCGCACAATTGATTACAAGGTAAAATATGCGGATCGGAAATGATCGATCATGGCGCTTGCCTTGGCGTGACAAGGTGGCCGACGGCGGCATCACGCGAGGCAGCGACCAAACGAACGAGTAAAGTGTGGGAGGGGGTGGAGTCAGGAGGAACAATACCAACGGCTCTGGTGAGATAATTTGCGGTGATGTATGTCCTCCGTAATAAGCCATGCTAAGAGTGGATACGGTGTAATATTCGACTGGTTGTGGCGTCCTTGCTAGTGCCCAGAACCGTATACTTAAGATGAAATAAGGGGTCGTCCATGAATTATGTAACGCAAAAAATACCAGTTTTTAACACCCCCACACCCCTCCGTAACGCGCCTGTAACGATACATCTTAAATTCCCCGAGGAATTACATAACACTTGCTCTACCTCCTCGCCCCCGTCGAGAAAAGTTTTTTTTTTTTGCTTTCTGGAAAATGTCGGTACATGTTTGGTTACTCTTACGTAATAGTTCCTTCCTCATCCATCTGTGCTCTCACTGAGTGATAGAGCAAATGTAAAGTAACTAACTTAAAGAACAAAATAAATCTTCGTGCTACATAACACCAAGGCTAATGCCCGCTTACCCTGCCCAACGCAATGTAGCGATCTCACAGTTCCCCTCCCTTACGTTCCGTGCGTTCCGTATTTTTTTGACATACATTATATGCTTTAATTTTGTTTACGAGAAACTTGCAACATGTTCTGAAAGAATTACACATAAATTACAGAACATATACTACGTGAAAAGTACTCGGCATGAAACAAGTCGAAATAGGTTTCCTTACAACATATAATGTTGGGCGGATAATACTCACGAACCTGAATATAGAGGAAGCATTAACGGGGCGTGTGTTTTCTTCACACTGCTCTCACATTAATTCATACCCACACCACAATTCACTTTACATATAATGAAAGTAAATTACTCTTATCGCGTAACAGAAATGTGCTCGTTTGTAGCTGTTTCATATTTCTTCATCCACTAAAGAAGAATATCGCCGAGACATTAATTTATGATACTTATCACGAAGGATAATTATAATGCATTGTGTAGTTCGTAAACCCTTCCATTAAGTTGTCTCAGACTCCGTGAATAGTCTGTTTTTTAAGGCCACTGGCATTTTTCTCATCGTTACATTGACGAGTGATTTAACGATCCACATCAATCATTTCTTGTTGCGGAGAGACTCAAGGTCCAAGTCATAAAATGAGCTATTTAGGAAGCGCCTATTGTATGGAAATAGGAAGTGTCTGAAATTTATCAAAGTATCATATATTTCATTATAACATCAATCTATATTTCAACATTCAAGTTCTTTCCTGTATTCTATACAAATGAATATGAGATCGCATGTTAAATTATTTCGATGTGTTTTACCAACTAGTTTTCGTTTCTGTTCGATCTTGGAAGCTCTGACACAATCGTAGAGACGTCTACAACCTTGATTTATTGACGGTCGTATGCAACATGATGGCTGCCCATCTTGAAAGGTGAAGTCTCATGTAAAAAAGAAAAACGACAGAAAATCGCTTGGATGTGGTATCCTGTATAATGCACATCAGCATATTCTAGATTACATGATACGAGACTCCGTTCGTAACATACATCATAAATTTGCCTTAAAGACCTCCGGACGGTGTCGTGGCATTCTCGTGGAACGGCTTCAAACCGGACAGGGAAATTTCAGGGCGTACGTTAAAAATGACATCAATCATAGTCGACGACTATGGTAGCAATTTACAGTGCCTCACATCAACCATGATAGGCACTCTCAACTACCATCTCTCCATCTCGATTTCGTTCTCCACCAATCTCACTTCATTGCTTATGTCTTACGTTCCTTTCTACTATCGACGATTTCATCGATTCTTTTCATCTTTCTCGTACACTATCTTGTATCTAAGAAATAATCTCTCAACAATTATTCCTGTATTCTTCAATCAATCTCTTTATCTCTTGTATACTTCCACAGAAAATATTTTCTTCGTCCTTTTCTAACCTGTCATTTTATGTTACCCGTTTGTTAATACACGCATACCCTTCGTGAAAGTAGCTCTCACTTACTCAATGCCACGTCCTGACAACTCACGTTAGGCTTGTTATAACTCATTTCCCTATTCTCTTCCTGTTTCTTTTGGTATTCTTGTCCTTCCATGCTCGTCAATCATCACGTTCCTCCCTCCCAAACCTTCTCGTCGACAGTTCTCCCCCTGTCACTTTAGATTCACACCCTCCGTCTTTAATACGACCCGAGACTTCAACATTCGTTCTCGTTCTTGTGGAGAGGAATAGAAGAAGGAAGGAAAAACCAAATGTCTGCTTGCTCTGTCTCTCCACCGCAGTCGGTAGGAAGCATTGAGGGGGGGGCGGATGGGGGGGGGGCATCGCGTGTGGGGGGCCATTAGGCCGCTCGTTGACCGGCGACAGCGCCCGAGAGGCGCCGCGCCAGGCAACCTGTAATCTCGCAGTAATGAATCAAAGTGTTATTATGGAAAATTTGCATGGCGGGCGGCGAACGACGGGGTGACGGAGGCGGCGGCCATCGGGTAATTGCTTCTGAAGTGTAAGAAAGATAAACAGGATCGCGCTACATAACAATTAGGGCGCCGGCCGGCCGTCGCTTCGTCGGCGACGTGCACAGCCGCGGGCGGGCGGCCGAACCCCCACTCCAATGAGCGTCCAAAATCGCTTACCTCGTGCCAGGGGTTCTTCGTGATGTTTTTTGACTAGCGATGGCTCTCTCGGGTTCGAGTGAAAACAGGAATATTGTAGCACTAGTGGAGGGGAAATACACTCGAAAGAAAAATCTTCAACATGAGTGAAATATATTTATCGAAATTTTTTTCCCTGTCACCAAACGCGTCGATTGAATAATCTAAAAATACAATTATTGAAAGTCCCTCATCCATACTCGGTCCTTCACTCGTTAGAATACTCTCCTTTTAGTTAACTCTATCTAAGACACTAAGGACATCAAGACATTTCCACAATGGGCGAAAATATATTTTTTTCGATTTGAATTTTAAAAAACCGGGTATACTTCACACTAATCTAACAAATCACTGACGGTATACTCATCCTTTTTTATACGTTTTGTAATACCAACTACGAGTAATATTCCATATTTTCTATTTTGTGAAGAAACACTATTTTAGCTTTTGGTGTAATTTAAAAATATTGTTCTCTGCGAAAATTAATTTATACATGGATATAATATCATATTTGAACATCAGTAGTATATGAAAATATCAGTACGCTTTATTTCAGAGAGAAATTTGAAGTATATTTGATTTAATGCGAATGTATGTTTTATGAAAAGGAATTCTTGAGAATACGATAGTCATTGATACTTTAAAGAACAAATACAGTTATCATTAAAAAAAATAGTTTTTACGAAGAGGACGAAGATAAGTGAAACGCAATGTTATCATAGTAAATGGTATAGAAATATTGTGTGTAAATCGAGATTACAATTTTAGAATTGTGAAAATCCATTGATGGGACAAATAAGAAGACTTAAGTTCAATTTATTACAAACTCAATTATGATCTTATTACTTTGTATCAAATCATGAAATATATGATAAAGATAGTTTATTGTTTAAGTTTTATTTTCTTAGTATATATCTTGTATGTAACAAGTGTTTAAGGCATCAAATTTTTGACAGGTTTACTTCTTTAAGCAATGATTATAAATAAGTATATTCGTATCTATAAATGAATGAAAATTCAAACGATTTCAGAATTTCACAAATCAGATCGTTGTTCCACTCCTTTCAATAGCCCTTATACTTTCGAAAAAATCTATATTTTTATGGTACCCTAAAAAGTCATTAATACGATTAAGTTATTTGTCACACTTCACTTAACATTAAATGACTAATTTCTATTAAAGTAATGCTTTCACTTAACACTTCAACATTGCGTGTTGGAAAGACAAAGAAATGCTGTATGAGTTACCAAGGAAAGAAGTTGGAGATAAATCGTGGAGCGATTTCGACCACCTGCTGTTTGTCTTTAAGACGTATGTCCCGCATGTGGTGTGCTACGTAATTACTTGATAACATTAGTGCCCCTTTCATTAAGTGTAGCAATTGATGGACTTAAGGTATCTTCTCTTCCGTTTATGACGCATACATGGAAACAAAGTGTGTACTCGTGAGTTGTTGTGAGCGTATACAACGTGTTCCAAAATTTGAAACTCGTGAAATAGATAATGATCCATACACCACAGACAAATCTCTCTATGAATAGTGTCGATACGTAAAATTTGATACATACAAGTTTAAAGACAACTGATTTCAATTTCACATACTTGCAGCTATGTGGTTCCTTTTTTGTTTTAAGCTATTCTGGTTGTGTATGCAACACACATCACTCACCATCTGAACGGCTGGGGTTCTGCGCAGATTCTACGACCAACTAGAACAGGTCAGCAGATGTCCACCCTCTTCCCAACCGGCCATCAGCTTGAGGGGAGCTCGATTTTAGTAAAATTACCGCTTCAAGAACTCGTGTTTTCATTCGTTGTCACCGTAATTTACAACTGTAATCTTCGTACTATAGTATTGTAATGAAATTACGAGTTAATGATATTATCTTCATTGTGGTCTCGCTTAGAAATGATACAAAATATGTTACATTTAAAGACAATACTCTGTACCTTCCTCAAGCTGCTATGTCTAATTCCCCCGCCCCCCCCCCACCCCGCTTCTTCTCTTATCAGAGACTTTTTTTAAGTTTTGGGTAAAAATAGAAATAATTTGAGCAATCGACTTAAAAGAATGAGCAAATGCATTTAAGGAATCCTCATCTTGTCCATTATTTTCCCCGCAACCCCTCAGAGGGCCTGCTCAGAGCGGACAATCATTGATTTATAGAAATTGTTAGGTGGTGAAATGTTTGGATAAAATGTTTTACCAAATCCCACGAACATCAAATGAGTAGCTTTTGATACAAACTACTCATTTAAACGCAAATTTAAACGCAAATTTTCCATAGGGGTTGAGTTGCTTGAATCGTCGGCCAGTAAGAAGTTACTCCTTGTGATGGGGAAATACTTCAGATGAGTATCTTAATCCAACCGACATCCTCCAGATCAATTTTGGAACGTTTAAAATTTTCCCTACTTATTAGGGAAGAGATATTTGAGTTGGGGTAGTTTCAGAGAACGGGTACTATTTTCATCTCGGTTTTTTGAGTGGATTTTCTTGAACGTGTACGTGTGAAATTAGCCCACCCTTCGAGCTAAAATTCTACTAAATACTAGGTACATGCTTGTGCTAGTTAAAATAACTCCCCTCGCCTCTCTAAGGGTTGACTAGTACGAACGGAGAGGTACTGATACATTCTGTTTAGGTAGTTTTAGATGAGAGTAAGTGCATAACAAAATTCACATTTCTTAACATAGAATTCATGGCGCGTGGAAAAAGTATACCAGCTAATTTTGGTAAGTAGTGTATATTCACAGAAGGTTTAAATATTGTCACTGCCTGTACATAGGCTATGTCATAACCGACTCTTCTAATACCATCTACCTTGCCCCTTCTCTTAAACCTCATGTTGCATTCTAATTGTTTTCCTTGATAACTCGTTCTCGGCCATTATCAGCATTTCCCGGATATTTTAACAACTGGTTCGGCTTGGTCGTAAATTACCTTTACCTAGCATTCAACTGTCAGAGGATTATTGTGGCTGACGGCCGCAATATTTTTCCGCCAACGAACATTTCCCCGAAGGCTGCTAAAGAGACGGCAGTGTTGGAGGGGACTACGATACGAACATCATCCAGTACTCAGCCTCGACCCAAAGAAGATTTACTACAGCAATAAACACGGCTAAATAAAAACAAGACAAAATAAGAGAGCAAAATAAATGCCCTGGCTCTGGGGAGAGAAAACTTAATATATCTCGTAGGTAAGGCAATGGGTGCTTTTGATATGGTAGGGGTGTTGACGGCGTTGTCGGAGTAATATACTTCACAACCCAAACTGCATTTGTTCGAGTGGCGTAGTAAGGAGTTTTGATTCTCCTGAGGGATTCATAAACCCCGAGTCATATAATTTAACGACAATCATTGGATCTCTTGTAGTCTCTTCCTCAAAAGTACTAACGTCGTACGTACGTCATCGACGTACTAATACCGGTGTCTGGGATTCTTGGACATGTGGTGATCACAATTATTGAATTTATCAACAAGTTGTAGATTTGGATTCAGCAACAAACTCGTGTGGTTTCGCTCTATCTATCTTTCATCCATTGTCCCTGTCAATTCCTCAGCATCAAATGGATGATAGAAAATAACTAATGTATTTTACACTTACGATGGATATATTATCAAATGAGCACTGACAAAATAAACATTTTCTCTAACATATTGTTAAGTAAATTTTGTCGAATGATTTTGTTTTATAATTTTTTCGTACTATAGGGTCACGTGCTGTTTTGTTATTTCCTTATCTTCTGATGTATTTGTAATTCACTGCTACTACGGATTTCAAATATAGATTAGACGGTGTAAGTTCATTGTTTGTCAGTAAGGCAGATTAGATTAGCTTTATATTGACGGTAAACTGACCATTTAAAAGGGAGCAGATGTATGTCAAGTGATATATCCTTAGTGTTGGAAATTAGGGATAACGAAATGTTTCAAATGATACAATGACGACTCTAACAGAATTTAGCATAGAAAGCTGAACATATGGGAAATTCTTAAAAATTTTATCGAAACCTAAAAAATGTAAGGACCAAAACTCAGCTATAATACACAATCTGTACGGTATTTTATTTGGAACATACCCCCAAAATCATAGAAACAAAATGCAACACGACTGCCGAATATTGAACAACAGAGACTGAATATAATAAAAATAGGAATATTACTATTGAACTTGAAGACTTTAAATAAGCTATTAATAAAACTGAAAACCGGACATTTTAGATATGTTACCCGTCAGAAATATTCACAGATTCCCTTCCGAAGGTAAGTACTCACCACATGTATGAGAAACAAATCTGGAAAATCTCAAGAGTTACAGATACAGAACTTGCCTATCAATGTTAATCTCTCTTCAAATCAACGGAAGCTAAAAGATTTATAATAGCTATGATGAATAAGTTTATCCCAGCACTGTACCATCTTTGGTTTCAAGTAAAATCCAAGTGGTTTTTTGTTTAAACTCTCGTAAAAAATAATTCAGAATACTGTGTATGTCACCTACCCTACGCCAGCATTCAATCTTTCAAAACCTTTCGATCAAAAAGAACTAATAATACGTGTGCATAATAATCCTCGCCAATGACCTGTGTTTCGGCACACATAATTCCAACCAGCTAGGAATAGGGTTTTCCCTAAGTGATGCTAATTGTTTTCTCAGTACCTTTCCGCCGGGCTGCGCTTGGCATTCTTCTCACCCCCTAAATGCGGGCTGCGGTGGCTGGCCTTTGTTCGACAGAACACCTTTCACCCAAATGTGCACATTTCCTGCATCATTCAATTCGTGAGGTCTGCAAGTGTTAGCATGGAGCCCCATCAGATGGCCGTAGGATGGCGCCACCAAGCGGACACCCCTTCACCGCGGCGCCCTTCCTGACCTGTTCTCAGTCTTGCAGCCCTTTTTCA